>OMLF01013015.1:16752-27767 GCA_900302615.1 Holocentrus rufus | reverse complement strand
AATCTAAATGACTTAGCATAAAGACTTGAAGTCAACAGGAGTGATTAGCCTTGCTCTATCAAAGTGTATTTGAAATACATGTCTTGGAATTTTTTTTACAAGAGTCGTTTTAGGAGAAGTTAGATAGGAGGAACTATAACTGATGAACACATGTTCAGCAGTTATCGTCTCAATAGTTTGCCCAAACGTTGGGGAATTCCTTAAACCAAACTAATCTAGTGCTTTCATCACCCCACTGCAGAGTTCTGAAAGAACTGGTCTCTCTCTCCTTAGATACCCCCAATATACAATGCTCTCATAGTACCACAATATGTTTCTGCTCCATATAAACATTCAGATATTTCACTGTTTTGACTGTGGAACAAAAGCTTGATACTCTCACAAAGATGTGCACAATTGGCTTCAATAATGTGACTGAATATTCTCTCTATCAGGTAAAACCATAAGTAGGAGGAAACAGTGGAGTTTTGTCAAGGCTAAAATGCTCCAAACAGTAGGCGAGACGAAATTCAAGACATTGTGTCTTCCTTGTGTCTGTTTTTGCCGGAAACCCGCTCCATGTCTCAGTCACTTCCTCCTTCCTCTGAAATGATCAGTTGCCTTTAAATCTGAAAAAAGAGCAGCTTGATGTCTTATTTGATGTGCTGTTTAATCCCTCCTCGAGAACCCTCTTTGTCAGGCTTGGTCTGTGTTGCACTGGTATGTGTTGACAGCTTATTAATCATAAGCTGTAGTCATTCCCTTGTTTGCCTGTCTCTGTCTCATACACACACACACACACACAGAGTCTACCACAGCCAACCTGAAGCTATTAGTCCAAGGCAGTCCTGTGTTACTACATAAGTCACTCTGCATTAAAGGTGCTACATGCAGCACGCTGACATCAATAAGTCATTACTACATAAATTTGGAGGTTAGTGCAATGATTGTAAACAAACAAGCCCATAACTGAGAAGACTGGCCACTTCCACCAGTGTCTACAACACACTGTGTCGACAGGGTCAGATTTGGTGGGAAACCTGCTGGATTGCTTTATGGCACAAAACAGGACTCAACCTTTTCAGAGCTTCTGCTAATAGCTGAAGGAGTGAAAGACCAATGGTAAAATCTCTTCACGCATATAAAGCTAAAGATGTCAGGGTTATCCTTTTCTCAACAGGAAGAGGATAACCAACAGGAGGTTTAATGGGAAATGTAGTCTTAATTTTAACAATTCCTTTGGCATGATATATAGGATACCAGTCTTCTTGACCATGGTCTAATTTGTTTACGTTAATCATACTGAGGTATCACAATCAGCTTGACAAGGATATATTGATGATTTAAAAACTCCATCTACATGTGGCACCATTAAAGTGAAAACAGCCCTACCCACCTGCTTGTGTTTTTGTGCGCTGTATCATCTTCTCTGTCTTTGCCCACAGGCGGAGATCGCAGAGCTGCAGCAGCTCCTGGCCTCCAAAGACGCCGAGATCGAGTGTCTGCAGAACCAGCTGCTGGCCAGAGGCGGCTCAGTCAATGACAACGCAGAGAGAGGTAACAATACATCTGACCAGTCGTGTCAGATCTATCTCTGTCAGTGTGGACGCGTGTGTTACAGACAGCGATCACGCATGTCAGTCGACTTCAGTTAACATCTAACCAACATGTCCCTCTCTCCTCTGCTGACTTGTTCTTTACTCTCTGCTGCCCTCTGCTGTAGAGGAGGTGTATATCAAGCAGCTGATTGACAAATGTAAGGCATAGCATGTTGTGTTTATGGGTCCAATTTCCAGCCAAGCTCCTCCGCCCTTACAACCACTTTCTAGATGTTTAATCAGAACTGTTTATCAGATATAATAGCAGAAAGTGTCTCTAGTTAAAACAAGAACCTGCAGCTCTTGATACCAAATTTCCATTTGACTGCCTCACTTTCTGACATTACCCAGAACATGATTGTTGTGAGAGTCCTGCAAGGTTTTGTACCCGCATTGGAAATGTCTCAAATCTCACATTATCTGAAATGCAAATAGCAGTGTGTGGCCGCTTTAAATGTTTCTTCATGAAGTGCAGAGTGTCTGGTTTGGGATTGGACCGCAGCTGAACGTCTAGTTGTGTTGGTTGTTGTAAACATTCCACCATGACTAAACTAAGGTCCCATAATACTGCACATCCTTTCAAATATCCTGCCTGCCTGTTAGTCTTGTCTTAGGCTTAATGTTTACCTGACTTCTACTGCAACAAGCCAGGTGAATTGTTTGCATGTATGTTGAAAGATATTTGGCCCAGGTGTGTGCATGTGTGTCTGTGTTGAAAATCTCATCTGTGTAAAAAAGTAAGCTTTTAGGAATTAAGGAGAGTACTCTTTTTTACCAATTGGTACTGGCACTTTTAGTATACACAACACCAATTAAGCACAGTTCTGTTAATTAAAAAGGATGCAGTGTTTGTCCCAGGTGACAGTGCATGGCCAGCTGTGCTGTCACTGTCTGTTTGTTTTGCTTGGTTATCCATATTAGCACGGCTGTCATGTCTGTCACCAGCATTGCATCGGGCGCCCATCGGATGCCCTAAATCGACAAGACGTCACCCCGAATCCAAAATAACATTTTAAAGCGTCATTTTTCCTGCTTATTAGACCAAGAGTTTCAAAGGCTGAAGGCGGGGATGGAGTCCTTGTTAGCCTCGAATGACGAAAAGGTAAATGAGACCCTTTTTTTCCCTACTGAACAACACCATATTTTGCATCCATGTACTTAGCTGATTCAAGAAGCCCTGATTAAGATGAAATGCATTATTTCTCACCATATGACAGGATCGGCATATAGAGGAGCTGACCATTTTGCTCAGCCAGTACAGAAAGATGAAGGAGGTCATGGCACTCACGCAAGGTAAGAATTATTCTGTTCTGCTCCACCTCTGTCTTTTCTGCCACACTTAGACTCTACGAATCAGAACTTAAAGAAACTAGACTAGACAGTCTAACCCCTGTCCGATTACTTAGCTCCCCTTTAAAAGTCATTTATGAGGAGAAATCTGTGACTCTCTAATTCAGTGTTGTGCTGTGTGTTATTTGTGATTTTCCCACCAGGGAGCAGTGAAGAGGAGTTGAGTGGCAGTCTAAAGCTAAGAGCTATCACACACAAAGCACACTCTGATATCCTCAGGTCGGAGGTAAAACAATGCACACTTTTCCCCCCAAATCATGACAATTTAAATGCCATGAGCAGTAATTAAAATACTGCAATATGCAGATCATTGCAGTATTCATCGCCTGGCAATTTGCTGCACAAATAGATGCAAAACTGTCAGCTGAACTGTTTTATGCTAACTGAAACTTTTTGTTTTGTCTGCATAGATGTCATCTAGAGGATCTTCACCGCTGCTGATGTCCTCATCCCCTTTCCAGAGAGACCTGGACTCCAGGTACACACACACACACACACACACACACACACACACACACAAACACATACATGCACATGCAGAGTACTCAACTTGAATTTTCTCCTGTGTGTGCTATTTGTAGTAGCATCCAGAACTCAATGGACACATCGCTGGTTTCCACTGGGGATGCGAGCTTCCTTAATGGAGCATGGCAAGTTGTTTGATCTTTGTGTGTTTTATGTATAGACACATGCCTCAAGTAGGTTTATTTAACAGAGCTTGAATCAATATACAGGGCATTCCTTTTACATAAGAAAAATCAATACTTGCTTGGAAGTTTGAAACCCTGAATGGTTATAATAGTAAATGTGTCATTTGATTCTAATGACAGCTGTGTTTAAAGGAATACTGCAATGTTTTGGGTAAAATATCCTTTTTCCGACTTACCCAGACTGACACAAGATGTTCGATATCATTTTCACCTCTGTAGGTCTACTAGTTTGGATCCTACGGTTAGCATTTCATGTTAGCGTAGCATAAAGACGTGAAGTCTACAGGAGTCATTAGCCTAGCTCCGTCAAAGTGAAAAAACCTTACAGCAACTCTGAAGCTGTCTTATTTACACAATGTATTGTGTGTGTTACATTATAATGAAATACATGTCTGGGAATTTTTTTTAAAATGAGAATCACTTTAGGAGAAGTCAGATGGTAGAAACTCTACCCGTTGAACACATATGTTCAGTTCCTACCATCTAACTAAAAAAATTCCAAGACGTGTATTTCAGATACGCATGATACATTGTGTAAATAAAACAACTTCAGAGTTGCTGTAGGGTTGATTTTTTTTACTTTGACTCCTGTAGACTTCAAGTCTTTATGCTAAGCTAACATGAAATGCTACCCATAGGAACTGAACCCGTGGACGTACAGAGGTGAAAATGGTATCAAACATCTTGTCTCAGTCTGGGTAAGTCGGAAAAAGGGTATCTTGCCCAAAACGTTTATCCTCACTTATTTCAATAACTGCACTATTAAGTTAAGTGGCCGTTATCCTACAATATGTGGGCTAAATTAAAATGACATGATAATCTAGCTGATCCACTTAGCATTAATTGTAATTTGTAAGTTTGTTGCCTGTGCAGGAATCGGCGCCGGTTACTGTCCAGCAGCCTTGAAGAGTTGCAGAGTGGCTCCTCACAAAAGGTAACTGTGTGTTTGAGTGTGTTTGAGCTAATCTAACCTGCTACTCCTGCCTCTACAATACTTAACAAGTAACAAGCTCACTCTATCTCATTAACTCATTAACCAAATATTAATGCTCTGTGGACTGTGTGATTGCTAACTTGTTAACCGTGTGTGTTTGTATGTATGTGTGTGTGTGTGTATTCCTTCCTCTCTCCTGTGTCTGTTGGCTGTAGGCTGTAGAGGTCCTGCCAGTTGAGACTGAATCAGACGTAGGGGCAGAGGTACTGATCAGCTGCATGACGTCACACAACCTGACCTCCACCTAACCCGCTTGAACACCCACATATACACACACACACACACACACACATGGGCAAATACAAATTTACATCAGTGTACACAGCATGGTAGGGTTAAGGTCCATTCACTTTGACTTCAGTGAGTTGAAAAATAAAACATTCCTTTAAGGCTTTTACCTTTTTATAGTAAATGTTTGCACTTGTCAAATTTGTTTGACAAATTTGTTTGATTTGTTTACTTACACCTACTCATAATCACATTAACTTACTCTTATCATTTACTCACAAATGTGTAATGATTTATACTTACTTATTTATACATACTTAAAACTTACTTAGTTTTACTTAAACTTTCTTGCTTACTAATACTTGTACTTAATTATTTACTTAAAGGCTATCCCTATTCATGCCTGCTTGCAGTCCTAGTATTGTTTTGTTTTGTGTCCTCTCCAAATTAAAGGCTCCCGTTCTTGATGCATTTTGTCTGTGAATGACAAGGAAGTCTCTGATGAGCTGTGAATCAAAGCAGCGTATTAGTGCTATTGTGGTCCACTTTTCATTTCTTTAACAAGAAGATGCAGGAAGAAGTTACATATGCACATGGTTCATTTCAGACAAGGTTACTTTCTCCTGTTCAGATTTTATTTCAACAACAGTTGCTTACAAGTTATCGAACTTTTTGTTGTATAGCAGCAAGAACGATCTAAAGCTCCTTGTGCTCTTGTATAGGAGAAAGAGTCTTGTGTGTGATCATGGTGTTATACTTTAGAATTCACAGACATTCATGCTGCACACACACAGGCAAACAGTCAAACACACACACACACACACACACACACAGGGCCACGACCCACCTGAAGTGCTTGTCAGTAGTACTAGGCATCATGGCTGCCTTCCAGCCGTTCCTCTCTGCTGGCCTTTTGCCTGTTATTCTTTTCAGAGCCCCGGTGACTTTGATGCCTGGTCAAATCCAGGGAACATCAGAGATTCACCCTCCAAAGGACACAGCATCAACCTGTGTTACGCAACAGAGCAAAAGACCAAATCAAATCGGGACCCGGCTCCCGACCTTGTCAGGTCTTATGAAAGACATTTGCATGGGACCGACCAGCTTGAGCGTTGTCGCTTATTCGGTGCCGTCTAATGTGCAAAAACAGACAGAGACCAATGAATATATTCAGTCAATATTTTGGAAAAAAATTATATAAAATATGATCTAAAAATCTGTTGGTTTTGTGTCAGGAATAAGGTTTAATTCTAATAATTCTTGCCTGGCAGGTCAAGTTTCAGAACCATATTTTCCCCATATATTCTGGTTATCCATGTGAAAATCCAGCACTAGACCAGACTAAAAACAATACTCACCTCTGACATCACAAACTATTTTTGTTTCACGCCTCCTCCAGAATCGCCACATGGAGCTGAACAAGTACCAGACTCTCCCAGGGAAACTAAGTAAAGGAGGCGAGCTGAACGGCGTCAGAGAGAGAGACAGAGAGTACTCGTCTCCTGTGCAGCTCTCCCCTGTCCACAGCCACGACCAGGACTACAGTCTCAGTGAGTTTCTACATCTGAACTCTTTGTATTATGAACTCTAGTTGGTGTAGTTAGTTACCTTTCTTCTGCAGGCTCTTGTCAGTGTGGAGGACATGCTAGAGTCGCTGCAGTGAACTCGAGGCTAGTAGGATCCATTGGTTTCGATCAGTAATGATAATAAATGCTAACAACATGCGGTTGTTAAGGAGTTGAAAAAGAGGGAAAGGAGAAAGATGTCATCGGTGAGAATCGTAGATTGGAACCAAAGCATAAAATGTAAAGCACAGTTCCCACAGCTCGATGTGTTTTCAGTCTTTTATCAGTGTGGTAGCATCTGTGCTTGCAGTTATTGGTCAGGTTTGGTTCATCTGCTTTTCTAGCACAGATCTGGATGTTAGGAGGAGCCAGAACCACATTCAACCTGAGAATCGACCAAGCCATTAAATGGCACTGAAAATAATGTCAGAATGTTAGATGGTGAAACACATTACAATACCAATAAATCCATCACCCGGATTGCTGTTGTGTTACCAAAAAAAAAAATAAAACAACAACAACAAAGGAGATTGCAGTGATCAGTTACTATGCAAACCAGGTGAAGACCTTTCTCTGTTTGACTACCATGTACGTGCCATGCAATAATTTACTGCTGCTTCCTTCTTAAATATTTCTTGACACTCAAAATGTAAAGGCATCTCTTTAACTAACTAACCAACTAATGTTGTCAGCCAGGCATGGGGCTTGTCCATTCTCCTTTCAGCCAGTCTGGAAAGTCAGCTGAGCACAAACATTACAGCTTAAGCGAGTTCAAAATAACAAACAGTGAAAACTGAGGCTGCAGTCAGCTCAGTCAGCATTGGTAGAAAATCAACCAAACCCCAGCGAACTCAGCAAACTCAATTGAGTGATTAAAAAAAAAGTTGATTCCCTATTCTTATAAAAAGTCTCAGTCACAGATTCCTCTGAGCTGAAAGTGAGGTGACCCCATCCCTGCTGCTTGTAAAAAGAAAGATATCTGGAATGCAGAGAAGACATAATGCAATGAACTGTAAATGTTGAATAACTCTTTCTCAATTAACTTTGCTCCACTTGCCTCCTTCTCTGTGCCCTTTCTCCCTCCCTCTCTCCTCCTCCTTTTCTGCGTTGCTGTTGCGCTGCTTCTTTTCTCTGTCTGTGTTCTGGCTGAAGTTCGCTGCAGGAGTGCCAGCGCTCCAGTTTTAGGTACTGTATGCCCGCACAGAAATTCAAATGTCAAGTGTAGAAATAAACATGTAGCGGAATTGAATCGATGACTCCTGTTTGTGTGCGAAGCTTCCTGTACAGACAAACATCCCCTGACAGTTGAAATTCGTTACCTCATGAGCAAAACAAGAAGAGAGGCTCATCGGCCTTGCCCAGCCCTGCTCTCTGCTTCCTGTTTCGAGGTGTAGGCTAAGAGGTTATGAGCTTTGGAAGCTTAGAGGTGATTTGAGACTCGGGGTGAGCAGCCGCTTTCACAGGGGATCAAGCAACTCCAAAGCCAGGATTATTAGGACTCCCTCCGTGACTCAGAGAGCTGTCCGAGATAATGCCAGGCTCTCTCGCATCAGCATTCGCTTAAACACACGCTCACGCAGGCACACAGGCACGCCGCACTCGTCTATCCGCCCACACACACACACACACACACACACACCGATAGAGCTTAAAGCAGGAGGCTAATCAAAGTGTTGTGAGAGGGCGAGGAGTGCGTGCTCAGGGATATGTACGGTTCAACTGGTTTAGACATCCACCGTAAACAAATAGGGATACAAGCTGACATCCCTCTCCGCTCTCACTCCCTTCATGCATTGCACATGCAGTGAGTGTGTGGCAGGATGCTGCTGAGAAGTCTAGCAACTGCTCCGTCTACCTACCCTCAGTAATCAGGGGCAAAATAAATAGAATTACCCTGAACTTTAAAGTTACTCATGAGGTGTCAACAAAATCAAAGTTCCCTCAGAGATGTACCTTGACGCTGTTAAAACACTGGTATGGTTCCATTGCAGTGAGTTAATTCAAACTCCAGCTTTATTAATCCTTCAAGAGGGCAGTTCTCTGGTTGCATGGATCCATGGACCCTCTTAACCATTAGACCATCTTGTTTGCCCCAAGCAGCCTTGCATGCGTGTGTTCCTTAGTCCCAAAGTTGAAGGCTAGCACACGTTCAAAACATCACTGTTGGCACGTGAATAAAACCCAAAGGGACCATATCAGTGAGCGGACGTCGTTAGTCTTGGTGGAATTCGTGGCTCAGTCCAAGAACTGCCTAAGGCTTTCGGATTTGCGTGCTGTTCCTTTGCACACATATTTAAATATGTATAAAACATTCATTTTTGAGTTAAATAGGCTATGAGTAATGCTTGCTTCTGCTTCTTGCTTTCCTCATGCTTCGCTAACCTCCTCTGCCTCAGGATCTCCTGGAAAACATGACCTCTGTGATGTTGGTGGGTACTACATTACAATCCCAATCAAGTGGTATTGTTACAGCCCAGTAGTTGTAGGCGACGCCTTTGAGATCAGTTTCTTGGCTAATGAGAGACCCAGGGCCCTATTTTCGTACAGGCACGGTGCCATTTTCGCACAGTGGTGGTTTCTCTTCACCCAGTTGCATTTGGTGTTTTTGTGACAGACTGTTCGGAAATGCACCAGGTGCATCTTGTCATGAAAATACCAAGAGCTTGCTTTCACATGCACTGGACATCTAACTGCGCTTTGCACCGCATGAAAATAGGGCCCCCAGTGTGTCGTTTCTCTAAGAGCTGAAAAGGTTGATCTTACTTTCACTTGTGTCTGCAAATAAATTAAACTGAATTATTACTGTGAGTGACACAAAACAGTCACAGATTACAAGTGGAGGCAAAGGATAGTTTCAAGAACTGGTTATGTACAACATACAAAGAGAAATCGCATGGTCTTCATGGAATAAACCATCTGAGTTGTTTTCACTGCATGGAACTGAATGCATCACTGTATGGACTGAAGCTGCTGTCTGAGGTTTGTGCCTCAGCCCCACAACAACTCAGTGGGAACTGCAAGGGTGAATGACTTTTAATTTTTATTAAAGGCACTATATGTAGGTTTTGTATTTTGGTTTATAGTGGAGGGAGGATCCATAAAGTGATAGGTCTACAAATCAGACTTGGATCATCAGAGTTCTGTTGCTAGTCCTTGTGTCTTTTCATGCAATATACAGTTTTGCAGAATTTTGAGTTTTTTGCTCATTGGTCTGCTTACTTGATATAGGAACAATTTACCCCAAAATTTTGTCCTGATCTACTCACCCTTGTGCTAGTTGAAACACAGGTGAAGAGTCTTTATGCATCCACAGGCTTCCCCAAAACAACTGACGTCAACAAGACTTTTTTGAGTTCTATCAAGGGAAAAAATGACAACAAAATTACTTTATGCTGCATGATCCAAGTTTTCTGCAGCTAAGCATTTGTGCCTTGGGTGGAAAACGCCAATTTGCACCTGTTATTTAGTGCAAATCTTCAATATAGACTTTACGCCAACGTACACCCAAGCTTTGCATGTTCACATTCTGCTCAATGAGAACTTGAGAGAGTTCAGTGTCATGGGAACGCACACACTTTTCAAGATGTTCTAGTGAACGAAGCTACAACAGCTTGGTAACAGACTAAACTCCTTCAGTTCATGTGTCATTAGCCTACGTGTAGTGGTGCAGTGTAAACATGGAAATACCGGTTCATCTAGTTCATCACAAGGAGGAAGAGAACTCGAGTTCTCGTCAAGCAGAAGTTGATCAACTGGGCAATCTGTAAAAACTTGTATTCCTTCAACCTTCAATAAATGCTTGAGCATCAATCAGAGCATCAATCTGAGGGATCTGATCCAGGTCCCTGTCACTGTCTCATAGGGCGTCCAGAGAAGCTGGAGGAGTCCATCCTGTCAGACCAGTCTCCTCTGTCATCTGGAGTGGACTCTGGGCAGCAGTCCCCCGTCTCACCGGAGAACAGGAAGAGCCACAGAGGCATCAAGAAACTGTGGGGGAAGTAAGTCCTGAGGACACACACTCGCTCTCGTGTCGCTGTCACTTTCTTTGTCTCTCTCTCCTTGGAAAATAAATTTGTATTTTGCATATTTGCACGGATAATCTTTGTCTTTGCTCCTCTTTCCAGCTTACTCTTCCTCCCCTCTTTCATTCTTCCTGTCTTTCACACATTCGTTAATGTCTCTCTTGTTCCCAGGATCCGTCGAAGCCAGTCAGGTAGTCCTGTCCAGGTTGATGACCCAGAACTGGGGGAGTTCAGGAGGGGAGGCTTCAGAGCTACAGCTGGACCACGACTGGCCCGCACAGCCAACACACGGTACACACACACACACACACACACACACACACAACCCTACATGCAGCACCTTTACACTATGTTGTAGTTGATTATGAAGTGAACCACCACGGACACATTTGATTCCAAATTGGTGGCCATATGTCCGAACACAATATTTTTCTCTCCAGTAAGTTTTTGTCAATTTTGCTTGTTCGTCCCACCCTTCAGGGACCCGAAGACACCGTTTTCCAAGTGGACGACAGAGCAGGTGTGTGATTGGCTGGAGGAGATTGGGCTCGGTCAGTATGGAATCCTCG
>OMLF01013015.1:0-16732 GCA_900302615.1 Holocentrus rufus | reverse complement strand
CCCCCCCCCCGCCACTGGGTCACCAGCGGTCAGATGCTACTGTCGGCCACGCCGCAGGACCTGGAGAAGGTACACACGCACGAATTCAAATATATTTATCGAACGCTTCTGATTTCAGATTTCATACAGAGGTGTAAACTCAAGAGAGCTGGCAGGTTGTTTGAGAGGGCGAACGCTGCCTCTCCCTGTCCAGAGGGTGGATAGGTGCCACATGATCTAAGATAACCATTTGGCTCATCCAGTATTGGTTTACCTGACAAAATAATCTTTCATTCAGCCCGTCAAATGATCTTTTAGTTCTGCTTGTCTCATTGTTGTCGTTGTCTGTCTGTCCAGTCGGCATTTAGCAACGCCTGTCTCTTCTTTTCAACCTGCATGTTAGCTTCGCCCTCAGCACTGTCACATGGTCTACCTTAGACACCCCCTCCAAAGATCATTTTGAATTGATGAATCATTGTAATGGTTGAACACTCCTTCTCAGGTGGGGCTTTACCATAATCTTCAAATTCACAAACTCACTGCATAATTTCTGTACACGATTTCCCCAATTTCCCAAACTCTCTCAAAAACGGTAAAGTAAAATCATTGTGATCACTGCATTGACAGCTGTGACAAGATGAACTCAGTCATTACTCTCTCTCTCTCTCGCTGCCTCTCTCTGTCCAGGAGCTGGGTGTGAGGAATCCCCTCCACAGGAAGAAGCTCCAGTTGGCCATCAAGACGTTTAACACCAAGCAGCCTGAGAAGTCCGCAGAGCTGGACCACGTCTGGGTCACACGTACGTACACCCACATGCATGTCCACGCATCTCATACACACCTCAATCCCTAAAGTGACACTGTAGATGGACACACAGAGCCAAAGGCATGAGCTGACACTCACTGCAGTTCTACTCTTTGATTCACATGTTTACATGACTGTCAGCCGGAGGTAAAACGCCACAGAAATTGCAATAATTGCTGTATGTTTGTGTGAAGGTTGGCTGGATGACATCGGCCTTCCTCAGTACAAAGACCAGTTTAACGAGGGACGAGTGGACGGACACATGCTGCAGTACCTCACTGTGGTGAGTGGCCTTTCCACGGTGACTAATGCCATGAAAGTTTTAACAATAGCTGTCCAGTACACTGGGTTAACTTGAATCCACTGGCAGTGGAAATCCTGGAATATCAGCCAATGTTGAGAGGTAAAGGGAAAATCAGGGAATTTTACAAATGGATCACTCTATGGGAAAGTACATGAATGTAGTTTACAAGTTGCTGAGTGCATTATGTGATGGTTTCTAATAATAATGGAACTCAGACTGTTTGCCTCTTTAGAAAAACATTAATGAAGTAGGAAGGAAGAACGCTGTCAGGTCATGGAAGCACTCTGATGTAGTTATGGAAAGTCATGGGCGCTTTGATTGAATGAATCAACTGCACAGATCAGAAATGAATGAAATTGTTTTATATTTGTTTGGCAGGTTTATAGATTATGTTCAACCAGATGCTAAAGACCAGCTGATGGTTGATATAGTGAG
The DNA here is from genome assembly GCA_900302615.1 of Holocentrus rufus. NCBI lineage: Eukaryota > Metazoa > Chordata > Actinopteri > Holocentriformes > Holocentridae > Holocentrus > Holocentrus rufus. The sequence goes on along the minus strand of OMLF01013015.1, from coordinate 15,210 downwards.
GTGCCCTCCCAGCACAGCTTGTCTTTAGTTATACTTTGGTTGCTTTGTGCAAATCAGCGTGCTCTCTGTCCCACTTTCTGTCTCACCTCCCCTCCTCTCTCTCGTTTTCTCTTTGTCTCTCTGTCAGAATGACTTGTTGTTCCTCAGAGTGACCAGCCAGCTGCACCACCTCAGCTTCAAGTGCGCCATTCACGTTCTTCATGTCAACAAGTTCAACCCTTACTGCCTCAAACGCAGGCCAACTGATGAGGTGAGGAGTGTGTTTGTGTGTGTGTGTGTGTGTGTGTGTGTGTGTGTGTATGTGTGTGTGTGTTGTTTAGACTCTTAAATCATTCATGCTTCCCAGAAAGCCTCCATGTGCATGCGTTCCTTAAATAAAGAAGCCAAATTGTTGTGTGTGTGTGGGGTCCCAAGTCCATGGATAAGTGTGTATACAGCTGTGTGTGCACACATGCACCCATGTGTGTCTGTGTGTGTGTGTGTGTTTCAGGGCCAGGCCACTCCCAATGAAGTAGTCCAGTGGTCCAACCATCGTGTCATGGAATGGCTTCGGTCTGTGGACCTGGCAGAGTATGCGCCTAACCTGAGGGGCAGCGGTGTGCATGGGGGTCTAATAGTGAGTACAAATACACACTGTAGGTGTCCCACCTACCAACCAAATCACACACTACATCAGTGGTTGTCATCAGTCTGCAGGTTTTCATATAAGGGGACCAGTAGCAGCAAAACCTAATACTACCTGGAGGTCCCATGAGTGAGTTCATTATTGTTGTGTGACTGAGATTTCTTCTAACCAACAGAACTTTAATATAAATTCTAGTGGGGATCCTAAGGTTTGCAGATCCCACATATGTGCTGCTGAATTTCAGGGAAATGTGTATAAAATGATGCACAAGCATGCAGATTTTCTATTTGATGTAATTCTACAGCCATAAAACAATGGCTTTTTTTACTCAATATAAGTGTGGTGGAGCTTCAATGAAGCTGCAGGCAGCAGATACAGAACATGTATATGATATTGTCGTCGTACAAAATGGAAAAAATGTTTCTGAAATTACTCAAGGGGAACTTTGCGGGCAAGGGAGTGAGGGGTTCATTTTGAGACACAAAGAGTGCTCCATGTAGCTACTTGTATTTGTTTTTCCTCCTGTAGATTCTGGAGCCTCGGTTTAACTCGGACACGCTGGCCATGCTGCTGAACATCCCTCCACAGAAGACGCTGCTGCGGCGCCACCTAGCCACCAACTTCAGCAGCCTGGTGGGAGCGCAGGCGCAGCAGGAGAAGAGGGAGTACACGGAGGCGGCCGGCTACGCCCCGCTCAATACCACCGCTAAAGTCAGGGTGAGAAACTAGAGATGTACACACAGGGCATATAACGATACAGCCATACATTTTAGGCTTTTATGCCCATCAGCGGACAACGAAAGCACACAGAGACACCAAGTTGCACAGCACTGCTTAACATAACTGCTCCTCTCTGCCTCCGTCTCCGAGAGAAAGCACCTTAATCCTCGGTGAAGCCTCGATGTGTCAACTCAGTAAGCCCTGAGCCCTTCTTGCCTGTCTAAGCCTCTGAGACCGAAGTGGAACAGAGAAAACGCGGGACCGCTCTGCTCCTCCTCGCAGCTTTAACACTCAGCGATCAGCCACAGCCTCAGCTCTAAGTCCCTCTGTGCTCTGTCCTCTGGTAAAGAAAAATACACAGAATAATCCACCCTAAAACAGAATCCACACCCCACTGCTGACTACTCTGACCTCTGGCTTTTAATTCTGTATTTATTAATAAGAGTAAAGAAAGCCTTACTAGAGCAGATAAAACATGGTAGACTGACTATATGGCTTCAAAAAACATAAAAATAGATAAACAGTTTTTGGTGTGGATTTCCTCAATCAAGGCAACTGAGCTGCCTCCTGATATGCTACGGTGTATTCTACCTTGTGATGGTATCCAAGTGGCCTTAGTCAGCAAGAGCAGGCTTAGAGGACACGTTTCTAGAAGCTGATGTGTTGCTGCCTGGTAGGAGATAATTCTCACATCCACTGAAGGGATCATAAGTATGGATAACAATCTGTTACCGATGCAACGGCCTATTTAATTTTTATGCACTTCCTGTTTGAAGTTATGTTTCAAAGTTTGTTGTATGTATTAGCTTCTGTATGTGGATTGGAGCCTCATTGCACTGTCAAAGGAATTGTACAACGTTTTTGGCAAAATACCCTTGAACTCCGAATTCTGAATTACCCAGACTGAGACAAGATGTTCAAGACCATTTTCACCTCTGAACATCCACTGCTTCAGTTCCTATGGTTAGCATTTCATGTTAGCTTGTAATAAAGATGTCTATAGGAATCATTAGCCTACTTAACCCTCATAGTGGGCAAGATAAAACTCCCCAAAAAACCCAGAGGTAAGGGAAAAAAGGGAAGAAATCTTGGGAAGGCCACAGAGAGAGGGGGCCCCTTCCTGGCCAGCCAGGGGTGCAACAGGCACGACCAAGTGGGCAAATAATCACATTACGACACAGTTATGACTGTATGGTCAAGGTTAGGTTTTTTAAGCAATGGCTTGACCACAGCCATTTTAAAAGAGGAGGGTATAATTCCTGATTTAAGTGATATGATTAGCAGATCTAGCACTGTTGGGCCGAGAACTGGGAAGATGTCAGACAGGAAGCTGGTTTGGCAGAGTGCACCAATTTTGAAAGAGCATCTAGAGAGGTGGTGTCAAACTGAGTAGTCAGTTAGGTCCTTTACTGTCTGGTTTCAGTCAAGACAGATGAACAGGTTAGATCCCTGCACGGGCCTCAAATATTGGCCCTAGCCCGGCTCGTCCCCAGACGTTCAAGCCTGAGCCCAACCCCAGCCTGACAGCTAATCACAATTCTCAGCCTGAGCACAAATTGAACCCATTCTTTTCCCCCAAGCCTAGTGTATAGGAATGTTGAATGTTTAATAGCGGCTAGCCTATGAATTTGTTCAGCTTTGGATTGTAGCCCATTAGTTTCCTATTCTGGAGACTTTGTGTACCGGTGTAGTGGTTTTATTTTTTGTGACTGTGGCTGTTTGTGTTGGCTGACACAATTAACAAAGGCCTATGTTTCATCAAACATCCCTATCAAATCAACAATTAATTGATAAAGCAAGCATAAAGCAGGCCCGGGCCCGGCCAGAGTCCAAGCTAGAGATGTGAAAATTGGCCTGAAGCCCGGCCCGAATCCTTTCGGTTAGGGGGAGGCATCAGACTCGGCTGAAATGCAGGGCTCTACAGTAGATCACTCCAGATAAATCTTTTACCTTTTTTTCTTGTTTTCTTGTTTGATGGCAGCCAAAGAAGCTGGGCTTCTCCAACTTGACCCACCTCAGGAGGAAGCGGCCTGACGACTCAACGGATTACATCTGTCCCATGGAGGCGTCCCAGCTTCAGTCATCTTCAAGCCAGTCTGCAGCAGTAAACGGGGTGCAGGTGCGACCGTACGCCGGCTTCAGAGGCCTGAGCCCCATCCTGGACCGCGAGCCTGAACGCTCCAGGGACCAGGTGGGGCTCGACGACAGCTGATCTGAGTCCATCTCCATGGCAAAACCATGAGAACAACTGTGACAACAACACGGCGATACAGTGACACCTTTGTTGTCACGTTTTTCCATCAGCCAATTAGCTATCACTACTACTACTCTGCTTCCTTTGCTTGCAGCCCATAATACCTCAGCCCATCCCTGCCATGCTCCGTTAAACCCAACCCAACCCTGTGCCTTATGATTTAAGATAGTTCAGGAGCGCTCAGATAAACCTGCCTGGCTATTTTAAAGAAGTAGTTACTCGTCATGAAGGGTTTAGTGGTCTTGACGTGAACCTAGCCCACCTCACATACTTGTAAACATCAGAAAAAGATATTTTATTTCACCCCTAGTTATATACCTAACCAACCCAACCTCAATCCCAGAAGCCCTTAACCCCTCAATCCTGTGCCATGATCTAACTCCAAATGAGAGAACAGACTCAGACTGTACAGACCCGCTTCCTGTGACATCACTTCCTGTATTATACACGTGGACACGTACTCAATATGTTGATTAAGCCATTGTTATAAACATTTGTGCACCACCAATCCATGATTTACAACTTTGATTTTCCTAACCAGTTTGAATAAGGGTCCAGTTTTGTCAGATGGTTGAGATGAACCTTGTGCAATATTTGCATGATTTCATGGAGGGATTTTATTTAATATTTATGTTGTTGCAGAGCCGATTATGAAATGACATGTTTTTGTTTGAACCTGAGATGGTGATTTTGTACTGTTATTTTCATATTTGACTGTTATAGTATTTTTATAGTGAAGAAAATACTGCTTCAGAAAAGGAAGCTTCCTTGTGGTCATGTAAATGTAAACAGATCTATTCAAATCATTTAATAAACAAAATCATAAGTGTGTAAAGCTGTTTTCTTCCTTGTTAGTCACACGGGTCAAAACGGAACTAGAAATGTAAATCATTATGATTTAATGGAGACATCAGGTCATTTCATTCACTTATTTTGCTACAGTGTAACTAGATCTAGCGTGCAGCTGTCAGGCAGACCAGTGCAATTTGGTCTGCCATTTTCTTTGTTTTGGAGCACATTTGCACTGAATGTACAAAGTAGTAATAGTAAGCTTATGAGGAGAACCTCTTCAACCTCTTCATCGGTTGATTCGTCCAAACAAATCCCAAATCTGTCCTGCTGAATTCCAGGGAAATGTGTTTAAAATGATGTACAAAAAATTTAGATATTTTCTATTTGATGTAATGCTGCAGCCATAAAACAATGGCATCTTGGCTTTGAATATTTCACTCACTTCAGTATAAGTGTGATGTAATTTTTTTTCCAACTTGGAATCTACTCAAGGGAGAAATTTAGGGGAAAGTCAGATTTCAAGGGGTTAATGCAAGTAAAAAACATCCTGTATCAATTTCCCTTACCCAATCTGTACCAGTCACAGAGGAGGAGATAAGAGTTAGAGAATGATTTTTAAACTTTTAGAAACTTAAGTTTGAATTTGAATGGCGCAAAGTGGGCTCCAACTCACTGAAAATGTTGCTAGTATTTTGTACATTCAGTGTACATTCCATTAAAGAATGACGGCAACAGGAAGGGAGCAATGAAAATAAATGCACTGTGCTGTTACCCGGTCCAAGGACATCGGCATGCCTCAGTAACCTGCATCACTAACCTGCTTTCATCATCATCTTCACCATCATCGTGGTTGTCATGGCTGTTTGTTACACCAGTTGACCCAGCAGCCTACCCCCCGCTGACCTATTTGAGCCAAGATGGCCGCTGACCATCATCAGGGTAACCCCATTAAGGCTGACATGGAGGAGTGCATGTCTGAATATGCCTCAGCATGCACCTGCTTGGGTGGAGGGGCTCATTCAGGTACAACCCTCATGCCTTCCTAAAGCCAGTAAGCTACACAGTAAACCTCTGCTTATGTGATTGAATGCAAATTTTATTTATTGCCTAGCCATTAATCTGGTCAACTAGAGTGTGCCATCAGTTCATATGACTTGTAATGGCTTTATGAGACCAGTATGTGTGTGTGTGTGTGTGTGTGTGTGTGTGTGTGTGTGTCTGTCTGTGTGTGTGTTGCAGATGGCGATCACAGAGGGCACCATGTTGCAAATAGAAGCACTGTCTGAAGGCATCAACAACCTCACAGTAAGCACCAACACACACACACACACACACACACACACACACACTGTTCAGTGTCTGGAGTTGATTCACTTGCCAAGTAACTGCTTCTCACAGTTTGTGTCATATGGTTAAGTCTTTCAGATGGAGAATCCTGGAGTTTATCATAGCAAAAAGATACTTATTCAAAACATTGCAGGCCTTTGTGTGAATTAGAAAGTAATATGATGGCTTATAATGAAAATTAAAAAAAATCCACACTATTGATTCACCTCTTTAATTACAGTTACTTTATTCCACCTCTATTTACTGAAGTCATCTTGGTAACTTAACCCAAAGGCTTTGGATAACAGACACATAACTGCTAAAGTAGTAGCTTAAAGCTCCGGCTCTCAGCCAGTGAGGCACTAATGGCCCAGTTGTGCTTTTAGATCTTAGTGAAACACTGAAATAGTGAGTATCATTCAAAATGACTGCACTTACTTCATTTCAATGAGAGGAGTTTCGTCTCAAATTCAAACATCTGCTAATTCACAAAAGCACTCCTGAAGATAGAATTTATCTTCACATTTGAGTTATTGCGTGAATTAAATAGAAATTTGGGACATCTCCATCAGTGCAGTGTTTGCAGGCCCTCTTGTACAATTATACAATGCTTTGTGTGACATTTTCAAGTTATCAATAATTGAACTGGTGCCTGCCAAGTGCCAAGTAGCAGGTTGAGAGCCACCTGCTTCAAATGAACTAACTGACAGCAGATAATGTTTGTTGCTTGCTGTGCAGTGAAGCTGCTTTAGCTCTGACTTGGGATCCTCATAAAGATCTCTAAAGGTGCTTTGAGTAGCAATTTTAAACATCAGTACATCCTTACATTAACTGTGATGGTATAATTACCATAAACAAATGACTCGAACCCTAACCAATCAGTACATTTCCCAGCAAATTCAACCCAGTTTCAGACTGTAGAGGCCAGCGATAGTCTCATTAGTTTACAGTAATTATACTAATGTCGTAAAATAAAAGCATTCAATTAATTATTGATTATAATGCTACTCAGAGCACCCTTCATGACAGTTCCACCACCAGTCCAAGCTCAGTGGCAAAGAGCAACTTCAGATCTCCTCCTAGGAAGCTTTCTAACCCATTGCAACTCCCATGATGCTCTGCTTCCAGTACCTGCTCAGCCGAGACGAGCTGCGGAAGGAGATGAGGCGGTCTCAGACGGCACTAGTTTGAGGGAAATGACCTGATGTTGGCTCACTAATGCTGTCAGTCAACTCCAGAGACCAGTAGCAACCAATCTGACACCTGTACCTCAAGAACACAACCTAACCCTGCAGTTTGGAGCCTGCTACAGCTACTTCTAATAGCCGCTGATACCTCATATAATATCTAAATTACTGTACAATCATACTGTAGATAGAAATGATAGAATGATATAGAAATTTGAAAAGAATGGTTAAAGGTTGTGTATGAAAATGGAAAATTGTCACATTGTGTGTGTTTTCTACAACAGTCAACACTTTTACTTATAAGCCATTTAGGGCATTTTTAATGCTTTCTGTTTTTCCCTATGCAATTTAACCTCTAATGTTGAAATTGACCACTGTATGCAACTGTGCTACATTAGGGGAGAACAGGGCATGTTGAGCCAGTGGGTTAGAGGAGCCACCCCTGCATTTAGATAACCGTACACAAAATGAATCACACAATCACAGTAGATTAAGGAGAAGTCATTTTTGCTTCCAGGTGACTTTATCAGGAACAAGCGCAAGATTACAAACAAGATTTGTGTTGAGCATTGTCTTGCTTTTTAAAACGGAAATCCAAAGTCATTGTTGTCCCCACCCAGGACAGGGTCTCTGCTGTCTATTGCAGATTACTACAAACCATTTGGTTCCCATTCTGAAATGTTTTGGTGTAAGCTAATCACTAGAATTTGTTCTGTTTACCACACCATACCACCCAGCCTCTGTTTGATACAGAGAAGGCACAACTTCCTAGTTTGGAGTACTCTACATATATAGCAAGGAACTGCACATGTGGTTTATTTGACATTCTCCTTTAGCAGTGGTCCTAACAGCATTAACCACTCAGCTTGCTAGTAAAACTTCTAGCTAATGCTGTATCATGAAAGTTTTACAGCTAGTAGTTACAAAAAGTAATGACAAAATTGTGTATGTCATAATTGTTTGTATGCGCCATACATCTAACCTTATGTTAACTAAATATTGCTGTTCTTTTTTTATTGCAGACCAACAACCTTAAATATGCATAACATGTACTGTTGTTTGAAATAAATACATTTATTCTGCAGGCGTAACACAAAAAACAAAAGTGGCTCATTTTAGCCTGTTCTCCCCTATATGCAAGAGTAAATCACTACTTTGTTTTCTGAGTGTCTCTTAGTGTGTAACTGACCCTGTTCTCACAAACACTCTTACAAAATGTATAAATCAAACTGTACAAATCAAAATAAATGATGGTACTTTTTAAATGACAGTGGATTATTGAAGTTCTTGATTGACAAAATGATATTTGTACAATATTGGTCCTCTATAATCTATAGTTATTGAATGACAGGTAATAACAACAAGTAATCATTGTTAGTGTAGAATGTTTTGGAAATGTACTCCTCATGTACATGCATGCACACATCAGCAGAGTCAAACAGTAAGTAGTCTCTTAACATAATTCCCCTTGTTGACACAGGAAGATGAAGTCCTTACAGCTACAGACTGACAGGTGCAGAGATGGCTCAGACCCCCAAGATGACATCTTTAAGCACCTCATTCGCATTTTGCATCATTGTGATATTTCCCCTTTGTTCTATACATTTAAACTGAAAGTCACCTGTATCATCTGTGAGCCTAAACGATACTTTAAGGCTTCTGGCCCAACTCCCATGTCGTCATTTGCACTTCTGTGTGAAAAGAGACAGTTATGTGGTTTGTTTACCCACTAAACCCTTTAGGCTTACCTTAATCTAGATGCTACTCCCAACTAACTGGTAAGATGACTCTTTTGTTGACTTACTTAAATTCTAACAAGTTCCTTACACCACACCAGTGCTAACATTGCCTGCAGATTAGGAACGCCACCACAAATCCTCATAACCTGCATGGAGGTGTTGAAATTCAACAGATGCAGTCATCACATGTGCTGTATACCTCAGTGGACTAACCATCAAGCTTCACACCAGTACAGACACTGTGTATCTCACTAGGGGAGAGGAGCGGAGAGGAGGGCAGATGGTGTGCGAACTGTAGAGACTCCCAGACCCATCCTGGTGAGTTATTTCACTGTTTTCATATTTGCAGAACTTGCCTGGAAAATGTCCTACTGCATAGTATTCCTATTACATCAATTAACTGCATTGGTGGTCTGAAAATGTTTGGATTCTTGATGCACAACTAGGCTAAAAAAACATTTATTCAAGATTAAATAAAACCATAATTCCATTACAATAATGACAGTGGTTCGATGTAGTGAGCTGTACTGGTATAAGTTTTCTTTGTACTTCATGAACACATTCATCACAATACAAGACACTGCACTTTATAGAGCTCAGTATCGCTATACTGTATCAATTCTCTAGCCCTGTGTTGTTTCTGCACTTCATTTTTTCATGTCATCAACATTTTAGTGCACTGTGTTAAAAAAGCGCATTGTGCTAATTCTGTTTTAATAAATTAAAATAAAAATGTGTGGAGTCAGTTTGTTTGCGCTGCTTATACATTTTCAGTCACTTGTATAAAGTAATAATCTTGTGACAGAAGTCATGCATGTTGTGAGGTCCTTCCAATACCCAGCCTTATTACTTTATGTACTCTTTCTTGTTTGTCAGTAAGAAAATCAAGTTTACTGGGGACAAGTTCTCATAAGTAAACATATGTTCATGTGACATTAGAAGTCATATTCTTTTGTTCATCATCTTCGCAGTGTATAAGGGAGACCACCCTTTGATCTCCTGCCCGCCATTGTCATTTCATCATGGGTCAGATCAAGAGCAAGCCCTCATCTAACGGCTTCCAGTACTCCAGCTTCCTCCCCTCTTTCAACTCCCTCCATCGCAACTCCTCTCAGCGCTCCACTCTCAGGCCCTCGTCCAGCCCCTCTGATCCCAGCTTACATTCCCGACCAAGTATCTTCTCCACACTGTTGCGGGCCAATGTCCCCAACCCCAACGATTTCATCCCTCTCTTCAACGACTGCATTGCCACCGCATCTTCCAGAACCCAGGAGTACCTGGTCTTTAAAGACCCAGAGAACAAGTTCCACCCAACCCCCGAGGTGTTAACTCAGGTAGAAAACACTACACTACATGGCCTGGAATGCTTTGTAAAGTATCAAAAACTGAAAAAAGTCTTATGTCCTTGGTGCTTAGCCAGTCGGGGGCTATGACATTAAGCACAACTATGAGTACCGTAATAACTTGTAGTGCCAACAATATTCTCCCAAATTGTTTTCTTTTAAGTGGTTATCTGCAATGTCTGATTTTTTCTTTTTCTTTTTTTGAACTATTATTAATTTTATTCTCGATCTTGTCAGTGTCAATCATACTTCATGAAGTTTGAGTTTGGCACTCTTTCCTGTCTTTTATGGTGGCTATCACTGCTCATGCTAACTACCCAGTTCTTCCAGTTATTCCAAACAAACTATTGTTTCTGTTGCACGCTCCTTAGTATCTTTACTTTGAAGTCCTTGGAACCACATGTACAAACACAATGGCTGCCTGCATAAGGTCAATATGTCAACCCATTGTGTTGAAGAGATAGAGACTAGCAAAATGTTGCATATTATTTTAAAGGAATACACAAAATACAAAATACACTTTCTCCTACTTACCCAGACCGAGACAGGATTGTTTGATACCGTTTCATTTTCACCTCTGTGCGTCCACTGGTTCGGTTCCTATGGTTAGCATTTCATGTTAGCTTAGCATAAAGACTTGAAGTCTACAGGAGTCATTAGCCTAGCTCCATCACAGTGAAAAAATAACCTTACAGCAAGTCTTATTTTCACAATGTGTATTTGAAATACAACACAGTGTATTGAAATACATGTCTTGGTTTAAAAAAAAGTAATTTTTAGATGACCATTTAATTTTCTTTCATTTTCTTTCATTTTAATTTTCCATTTATTTTCCCCATGACATTGGAGTATTCCTATAAGACATCAATCACTGTAATGTTATATAAGATGGTTGCATACCAGTGTAATGTCCAACAATGCTGTTCTTCATATTTCATATTCAGATTTACTCTTGCCATCCTACAGGTCTTCCTCATGACCTATATTTCCGAGAGCATCAACCTCAATATGACAGACAGTTTCAACTGCACAGCCATGACGCCTGAGCAACGCATCCTCCTCGGGGCTGACTGGGTCTGGGCCATGCTGGAGAAACCAACCAAGAACCCTCGTATCCAGATTGCAGTACGGGTACTACACCTTCAAGACCGAGACGGCACCGAGGAGGACAGTTATTCCCCAGAGGCGTGCAGTGAATCCATGCAGATGGCACAGAGGGAGTCCAGCCACAGGACCATGTGTGAAAGAATGGTGGACTTCTGCTCTTCCATTGGCAAAGACTGCTATGCTCTCTTCTTGTTCTTTGGGAGGAAGAACGACAAAGGGAATATCTACGGCGTCCTCAGTAACAACTTCCAGGCTGCCATTGGAAAATGCGACAAGATTGACAGAGGTTTGATTGAGAACTTCTTTAAGGGGTCAAGGTATCTCCATACGCCTACAGGGATGATGCGGGCAATTACTACCAAGAAGGAAGGAGAACCCCTCACTCTGATGATTAAGTTCACCTGAACCACTGCCACTTAAAATATTTTTTGGCCAACAATGAAAGACAGATAATGAATAACTAACTTCATGTTACAGAAAAGAGGAGGCTATTGTGTAACATCCCACCAAGAGATTAAGATTAATAAAGAATTGTGTCTTTTCCATGCCAAGGACCCGCCATAATGGTCCCTGAATTTATACAGCACTGGATAAAGAATTGAAAAGCATTTCTTATATCATTCGCAACACCCCAAAGACTTCTGCTCTACTCATGATGATAATCCAAGATTTTAAGGGATGGATCAAAAGTCAAATATTTGTTGATGCTTCTTGAGTAAAGTCGATGAAGATGCCTTAAAGCTATTCACTTCCACTAATTTTTATGTTAGAGCCAGATTTGAGGTCAAATTTTCTTTTTTTATCCCTTATTGAACCATTCACTGTCATTTAGACTTACGCTTGAGTGCATATATTGATAGAAGCAGTGCTCAACCTACAAACAAAAACTTGTCAAATGTTTGAAAACTTTTTTTTATATTTAGAGACCCGGATTCTGCCTCGAGATTTGACTGATATATCTGAATTTTCTCAGTAAAAGGTTGAGCTCAAGAAATTGAGTTTAATCAATGCGTCTTTTACAGGGAAAATTAACAGTCTACAAACCTAACACGGTTTCTCATGAACTACTACTTGGATTACTGACACTATTTCCAGAACATATTCTTTATTAAAATGTCCTCTTTAACTAAGTTTGGTTGTTTTCTTATCAAACCCATTTTACACTTGCAATATAGGCTGCCATGAGTTAAAAATAAGGATAAATATTTGAGGCTTTATTGTCTCTGTGGCATTTTCAGTTCTGGGTGAAGTAGAGAGTAAAGAAACATCATGCTGATGAAAGGGATTTGTATGTCAGTTTATATAGAGACACAAGTCTACAACATGGAAAGTATTTTTTACCAGCATCACAATGGTCCACTCTAACTGCACACAATTTTCATTTCATGACTAAAATATTTTATCTGTTAGTAAGGATTTTACAGTATGCCTTCAAACAACTAAGATCTTTATTCAAATATAAAATGCAATACAAATTCTCCAGTGCTTACATTCAAAAATTACCAAATTTGAATAAATGAACGAAAAAAATACACTGAATAAATACTGTTAATTTTTTTTTTTTTTTTAGTGGAAAGCCACTTACTTACACAGAATGATCCCAGTTACATTGGCACAGTTTCTTTATTAACACCAGTTTGAATAAGGTACACGAACACCACAAAGCAGCATGAAAAATGAACAATGGAATCATGATTTTCACAGCGTGGTCCCCTGCAGGTTTGTATCCATTTACTGTGATGGTGAAAGCCACAGTTCTCACTGCTGATTTGGCAGCGATACATTAATGACAAGGTGACACAGAGGCAGTGTCTGTCATAGTTCATCCTTCTCCATGGTGGCTTCATCTCTCTGGCTTTCACGCTCACATCTACAGTTAGCGGTGCTGTCAGCCGGCTGAGGCACCAGCTCCATGTCTGGCTGCTGTGTGGGCTGACCCGACTGCCGCTGCGAGTACATCTGCAGGACTTTGTAGTAGTAACAGTACAGTCTGGATGGCTGCAGCAGCTCTCTAGCAATCGCCTGGCCTGCTTTTGCAATCTCCTGAGCTTTAGCATCATTGTCTTTGGCCCATTTGATTTTCTCAATGAGGTCCGACAGGCTTCGCTGCACAGGAACATAGTGGACGCCCGGTTTCAGGTGACTGTAGAAATACTCATAATATGGCGAGTTCTGCTTCAGAACCAGACTGCCCCCGAGCATCAAGTAAGGAAACCTGTATGCTGCTACTGTCCCATCCACATTCACTTGGTACTTGTACTAAAAGGGGGTGTGGAAAATAGCAGCATTTTAATTTTAAGGGATAGATACATAGATAGATAGATAGATAGATAGATAGATAGATAACTGTCACAAAATAAATCGTAATCAATAACTTGTCTGGAGTGTAAGCCATCTGCTATGGGTGTGGCCAAAAGTGAGTGGTTGTGGTTATAAAGGTGACGCTAGTGGCCTCCACAGTGCAGAGAAATGACAGCAGCAGCAACAATGGAGGAATCCAGGAAGAAAACAAAGTAGAGTGGAACAAGACGTGGCAGACGAGACCGGTTCATACATGATCATCAGTGTTATGTTTTTTTTAATCATCATTACCTATTCCTCACCTTGAAGAAGTCAAAAAATCCGACCAGTGACGCTTTGCCAACATCCTTCTCTCTGTCCCTGAAAAAAAACCATCCTGTGATCCCAGCATCCAACAAGTCCGGGTTTTTCTTGGACAGCGAGACCAGGTGGAGCCGCTCCTCTCGACTGTCGCGGCCACGGAAAAATGCCCGCTCTGTTTTATTAGCCCACGGAGGCCCTGGAGGATGATTCAAATATTAACAGGAAAGTGGGAAGGATACCAGAAATGTTTACTATCTGTTTACTGCAGAACAGAGGCAGTAGCAGACCCATGTTACTGACCAAGCACTCTATATCAGTGATTGCTGACAGAAGGTAGAGCTATTTAACACTTATTTTAATAAAAAAAAATATCGCTTACAGCAGCTTTAACATTGTTGTATAGAAAGTGTAGTGGAAGTGTTTTTTCCACCAAAGGAACAGGCTGGAATATAGATTAAAAGTCCAAAATTGTCTGGATATTTCAGTTCTAGGGGAATAACTAGTTTACATTCTAGATGAACAAAAATGGTGTAGAGTATTTTTTCCTCTAAATGTTGTGCCAGAAATAGTCATAATAGATGTGATACATTGAACTTATTTGTCAGGTTTTCTTGGTTGACTACTACTGGGACTGGAAGTTAAACCTGAAGTAACACCGGTTTCCTCTCCTGGCTGATGAGTTAATTTCAGCACAACAACTCATCTTACATTACACAGGTCTGATTGGAAAAGGTGCAACCGATCTGGTTATGCAACTGACAAGTGAATATGAAACAAAGCTGTGGAATAACAGCCAATACAGAGGATTCACTGAGGAATCCTGATGAATCGTATCCAAGGTAGCAAAGGGAAAAACGTAGAAACTTATTCCCCATAATGTGACAGGTCCCTTCCACAGCCAGATGTGAAATTCAGAACTCTGAGGTCTGTGACCCTGACTGGTCCCACAGATCAGACACCAGCACACCAGGCCTGCGTGTGTTACCTGTGTGACCCTGGACAGACAGCAGGTCATTGGTTACCCCTCTCATGGTCTCCATGGTGGAGTGAGTGACGTCGTAGGTGGGGAGGACGATGTCCCTTGTGTCTGTGGAGCCACACCAGGACAAGATTGGGACTGGCCCGGGACTGGCGTCTGCCTTCCTCGTCTCTACCGGCCAGTCTCCAACATTGATGTAAAACTCCACATCGGGCAGCTTCACCTTTCAACGGTAAACCAGGAGATCTGTGATCAATGATGCAAGCGGCGCTGATAAAAAGGACGTTGGTGACAGAAATAGCAAAAAAACTGAATGATGTTTGTTTGTGTTTTGTTTTTTTGCTGCCATATTTGAATAGCATTCCACAGCATCAAATGTTGTCCGTTGAACAACATCAAAGGGTTTACACACATCAGACCATCCTCCAACAATCTGAAATGCCCGGCGGCCAGCTTCTTTTTTTATGCTGCTTGCAAGACAAATGATGCAGAGAGACGAGAGCAGACGACTCGGTCTGCTCTGCTATTGGTGGG
>OMLF01013013.1:0-18697 GCA_900302615.1 Holocentrus rufus | reverse complement strand
TGTGTGTGTGTGTGTGTGTGTGTGTGTGTGTGTGTGTGTGTGTGTGTGTGTGTGTGTGTGTGTGGTTTATCTGTCGTGAGAATCAGATGCGCGGCTTTTTCTCAAGAGCCTCCATGAGCGCAGTGAGCTCAAAGTGCAGCCCCGGGCCCTGTAATTAACGCAGCCAGTGGAGACTTTGAAAACAGCCGGATGAAAAGCCTTCTCACCACTGCAACATTCACCATAAGGAATTCCCCTTTGCTTCTCCTAAAGAATGGGAGCTCTGTGCGTGCCGATGGGCAGTAGGCCATCTCTGTGATGGACCTCTTTGTGGAGTTTGGCCGGAGGAGCAGCGGGGCATCACAGCAGATTTCACAGAGCGCCAGTCTTGCTCCCTGCAACCCACGGAGTGATCTTGTTATTGCTCAGCTCTAACCACATTTTGCACTGCAATTTCTGAGAGCTGCAAGTAAAAAGTTGGGTAAACTGTGACCCACAGTCAAAGATCATCATAACGCACATGACCACCAATATTAACAAAAACCATACAGCAAGAAAAACATTAACTCGTGTTTTTTTTTCTCTCTCTATCAAAAGATCTGACCTTAATGTAACTAAAATCAGTTTGATAAAGTTTCATCTGAGGTATAGAACAGAACAGAATAAAATAGAATAGTACAGAATAGAACAGAACAGAATACAGCAGGACAGAATAGAACATAACAGAATAAAATAGAGCAGAATAGACTACAACAGAACAGAAACGTATAGAACTGAACTGAACAGGGCAGAGCAGAACTTTATTGTGCACCAGGGCGGAGAATTGTGCTCATCTGGCAGTTCATTAAAATATTCATTCACATACTATCAATTTATGACATAAAAAACCTAAAAAAGATGTTAAACTGGGATGATGTGGTTTTAGCCCTGCCTAAAAGCCCTAGCTGATGCCTACAATAACAGTTTGGGCTGATGGGTGCGGCACTCGAGGTTTTGCCCGGTCCCTTTGGGGTTTTGTTGACTCATAATTGACCAGAATGAATCTGAGGAAGAGCTGAGGTTTGAGGTCTGTCACATATTGCCCCACGTCCTCCTACAATCAGTGGCTGAATGATCTTTTCATCCACCACTGGCGGGTACCGCCTCAGTTGGCTCTGTAGCCCGAGTTTTCAAAACACTGGTCACAGAAAACCACATGGGACCACAAACACAGCAGACTAATTCAAGTTTAATTGCCAGGAAGTGGGCATGAGTATAATTTCTGCTGTTGTTTCTGGAAGAAAAAAAAAATTTGAAAGAAAAGAAAAGAAAAAAGAAACAGTGATTTGAGCATTGGGGCTCCTCTTAAATTTTAAGCATGGGCACATTTGGCCTGGTTAGAGCGCTAAAAGATGAAAGGGACCCCTTGAATTAATAGTTTCCACAGGAGGAAACATCAAAGAGCCTCATATATTAATAGTATACATTGGAGGTTTACACTGAGCAGCAGCCTTTTGTTTTAATGTTTAACTAAGGAAGGCTTCTCCATCCACACTCTTTTAACTTTTTTTTTTTGGTCATTTTAAGAATCATCCAGGGGGTTTTAGCGAGTCTCTGCCCATACTATCACAGACTCATACTATTAGGCCAAATGTTAACTATTTATACCACTTTGGCCAAGAGGCGGAGCTTGCATTATTATTGCATTATTTACTAATTCTTTATTTAGCAATAACCAGTCCGTGTTTGGTGCTGCTGATTAATTCAAGACAGGAGAGAAACATGTCAGGGGGAGAAGAAGTAGAAACTGTGGTGACTCTTCAGGGTGTCGAGTGTTTTTCCTCTTAAGGTCTAAACCAGCTGTGAACACAAGGTGGCAGTCTCACTCTATGAACAGTGTGAGACGTGTATGCTGTGAATACTGTTTTGTGTTTTATCACAATCACATGCAAACCATGTGGGCAGATTTAGCTGAAAGACACTAGTATGAGGGATTTTTATTAATAAATTGTATAAGTGAGTCAAGGATGGAGGAAAACAGGAAAGAGATTTGACAGCTGTGTGTGTGTTGTGTGTGTGTGTGAGAGAGAGAGAGAGAGAGAGAGAGAGAGAGCTCTGCCACCTCTCAGCCTCTTGACCGGGTGTGAAGTGTGCTGGTGACCTCCGCCTCCACATGTGGCCACCAAATTAGGTTTGCTCAGGCTAACATTTGTCTAACCAGATGATGTTTTCTCAAGATGCCTCAAAATGAATTCATTTCCACGTGTGCCAAAAGAAAGCACGTTCCCTCGCCCAAAAACTGTCCTACATGACTGAACGGACCCAGAGAGAATTATAGAAACCACATAAAGGTGCATTTCATAAACTTAGATAAATAGGTGACCTTCAGGAAACGAGCTCCAGGTCTGTGAAGCGCCGTGACCAGTTCCTCCTGTTTGTTGTGTCACGTGGATGTGAACATACAAGAGCGGAAATAGGCCACTCTGAAACAAACTGCAAACCAAACAAGACTTAACATCGTCTTTAACCATCCACATGTCTTTTTGGACATCCAACAAATTTTAATGTAATGAATAATAACTTTTTTCCCCTTCTGTTTCATATTACTTGTTCACATATAGTGCTATGTTGCATTTTTGTCTCAGTAAAGTCATTTTTTTAAATGCCATAAACAGACATGGGTCCTATAGCATTTTAATGGATCTCATAAAAGCTTTAGCAGGCTTGTAGCATGGAGAGGTTGCAGAACAGTCAGGGGCGTAAATATTGCTTGCGTTTCCTTTTTTTTTTTTGTATTTATTATTATAAGCATATAAAATGATTAATGGTATGATTCTCTGCAGACGACAGTAGGACAGCTGTAGCTCGTGTTTGCTTGTTAGCCAGCAGTTATCAGTCACTCACCCCTGCACTGAAAAAAATGATTGAATGTCCGCCTTTGATTTCTTGGCAGCAGCTGGTGGTTTCATCTTGAGCTGTTGGTCTTTGACTCCTGAAAGGAGGCGAGGTGAGAGGAAAGAAACGATAAATAACAGGAATAGAAATTAAAAAGCAAAGGGGAAAAGGAAAAGATACAAAGATTATCTTCACTGTCACTTTGGTAACGTCTTATCCTGTTACAACCGACTCAGTTAGTCAATACTTTGCTGAGTAGTTGACAAATTAAAGTGAAAGGACTGAGCACATTGTGAAATTTTTGAGGGACTCTGAGTACTGGATTGAAAACCCCGGGCCAGCTGATAAGCACATTTATACTGACAGAGGAATGTGACAGCTCTTCACATTTTCTACATTATTCTACTTATCTTATCCACTTACTTTCAAAAGTAGAGTGGACAAGTCCCGCCGTTCCTACTTGAAATGAAACCCACGGCAAACCCAACCTTTCCGATACTTCAGGCAAAACAAAATGCTAAAAAGGATTTGCAAAAACAGTTTCCTCCCACAGGTCAAAGACATGCACATTAGGTGAACTGAGGACTCGAAATTGCCCATAGCTGTGAATATGTATGAGTGTCTCTGTGTGTGTGTGTGTGTGTGTGTGTCTGTGTGTGTGTTAGCTCTGAGATGGACTGTCCAGGGTGTTTCCGTGCTTTCCGCCCAGTGCATGCTGGGATAGGCTCCAGCCACCACAATCCTGAATAGCAATAAGCCTGTATGGAAAATGGATGAATGGATGAATTTCTAATATTGAACCAGGTCTGTCGGTGTAGCACTGGCAGTGTCGCCCTCCTAAAACACACTGATTGACTTTAGTGAAAACATAAAACCAACTTAAAAGGATTTACAAGCAGGCACAGAATTTCGACCACTGGTGTTAAAATTAAACAAACATGGAGAAAAGGGCAACGGGATAATCAAAAATGTAAACACCCATATGTTGCATAGACTTCCATACAAGCACATATGGTGTATTGTACATACAGATGCAAAGAGAGCAGCACAGATGTTTACATAGCGTTAACCCACCCAACTTGTTTCCATTTATTGGATTCTCCACTTTTTTCTGGCAAATGAGGCGCCGCCCTGTTCATAACGCGGCCGTGTTGAGAGGTGCACCAACAGCTTACGTCTGATGTCAGCGTCATGATGGGCAGGTGAGTGGAGGCTGAAACAGCTGTAACACTGTGATGCCATTCAGGGAAACTCTGGGTGGAGCCGCCGCTCGCGGGGCAGGATAAAGCCGCACTTGTTTCACAGGAGCAGAAAGCCCAAGCCTCAATCCTGTGTGTTCTGCAAAATGTTTCACAAGATACAATGAGAGCTTGTTTACAAATCGAGGGGGTGAAGTCGCTCCAGGGAACATGTAACACACACACACACACACATACACAGCCCCGTTGTTAAGTATTTTCAGGAAACAGGGCGTTCTCAGGTGAAAGAGGTGGGTCCTGGTACAAACAGGATACAGGAAATGACCTTTTAACAAGAGCCAATCAAAAGAGACTTCCAAAATAATGGATACAATGTCACTTCTGTTCCAGCAGACTCCAGGCGAACACGGACTAGGCAATAAATAATTTGTGGGATTTAATGGTGGTCTTCACAGCTGCTGAAAACACCAAAACATTTTCAGATACTCAAAACCGCAAACCCACAAAAAAAAGCTTTTGTGGTTGAAATGTCCTTAGATGATAAATAGAAACTGTGGGACTCTGTTTGCTGTGTCCTTTGGACAGCTGTTTGCACAGCCATGCGCCCCGCTTTGTGAGCTGTATAATATTTGGGTTCATTTTTACCATGCAAGGGAAAGCCATATTTTTTCTGATGCTATCTTGTAATTCAGCAAGGTTAGCGAACAAAGCAGCAGACCGGAAAGAGTGAAATGTTTTCAGCAAGTTAGGCAAAGGGCAAAAGAAGAGTTCCCTATCCAGACACCAAAATGTAGCTTTTTAAAAAAGCTTTTTAAAAAGCGGAGGACTAAAAATTGACCCTAGCTGTGACTTTATCGTTGTTAAGGCTTCATTTTGAAGGTTTTGCCTTTATTCACAAGAGACTTCAATTTGTCCTCCACAAGCTGCTGAACTCAATTTATTTCACTTCCAAAATGTCAAAGCCTGACTGGGTGGAAAGCTGATAAGTTGATCACATTGAGTACATACAATTCAAATGAACAATATTAGACATAACATAATTACTTTCTAATTACTATAAACAGCTTTTGAGTAGCCTGACTAAACTATATTAGATCCTACCAGGCTGACCCTGCTCACTCTGTACTGTACAAAGACTTGTGTTGTGAATGGGTGTGTTGGTTTGTGAGGCAAGGCAGTCAGAGGCCTGGGTGTGCGGGTTTCAACACAGGGTATTTGTTTTTATTTGTTCTCATTCCTGGAGGTTTGCTGTTAGGTTTGGTGGCGGGCCTGTGTCGGTGTGCATGTGTGAAGTGAAAGACCCCAAGATGGGTTTGGCACCAGGGAAGGAAAACCAAATATCACTTAGTGTTGACCGATGCTGCTGCTCCGCCTTCAAAATCTGTCCATGTGACCCTGAGGATGATGCATCTGGAGGGTCATGATACGTACATGATTCACAATCATATCAAAACAAGTTAAAATTCGTCATACTTGCCATGTAAAAAACATAAATAAGTTGTATACACTAAAAAGCAAAACTTTTCCATTTCCATCATTACAGTAATGTGCTGATAAAAATAGACTGGCTATTTTGGGACAAGGCACAGTGTTGTACCCTCTCAGGCTCTGGAGGTAGTTCTCTGTTTTGCAATGATGTCACCACGGGGAAAGTTGCTCAGGCTTTAAACTCAGCGCTGACTGGTGAAGGTAGCTGTCAAAGAGATGGATCATGGTGAGTCAAATATTACAGAAAAAAAACAAAATGCAAAGATAAGGACTCCCCCCCCTCAGGTGTCACGCTGGTGTTACTTTGAGGAGGTTGAGTGGGAGGAGATATGCAGATAGTGCCGGTGGAAACCTATTAGTGGCGTCAGTTGTCCCCCAAACTCACAGTGGACTGTTGTCACTCTGACGGAGGCCACCACACCCAAAGCCGGGGTCAACACCCACAGGGCAGCGCTCTGCTTTACTGCACTTCACAGCCCAAAGGTTGTACTGCGTGGATCGGACTCCTTTTACTGATGTCACATTTTAAATTCTGTATTAACTGTGTTTTTCTGAGCGTGTGTGTTTGGTGATATCTGGTTCTGTCAGACACCTGGCGTTTCAACCATTTTCACATCAAACGGATGGATTAGAATATTATTATTTATTATTTTATTTTTTTAAGTGTAACCTGCCCTTGATGGAGGCATCCTTTTTTCTTCTGTGAGATCACTTTTATCTCTGTTTGAAGCCTTCTCTCCCTAAGCTTTGGACTTTTAACAAGCGGATACACCACGATGCATTTTGTGATGGCTTTGAGTCCTTTTGTTGTCATGACACTTTTTTCATCCCTGGTCGAGTCCAAGTTCTACAGACCGTTCCACTATAACCCCTATAAGGCCGGGCCCAGTCAGCACCACGATCCAGGGAAACCCACCAGCAGACACAAGTAAGTGCTCTCTCTCTCTCTCTCTCTCTCTCTCTCTCTCATGCTCTGCAGAAACAAGACAACAGCTCTATTGATTTTAAGTCACTCTTTGTTTTGGCAGAGATTTATATTTTAAAGTTCAGGTTCATATCACATCTCTGTCTCCTCTCTCAACCTTCTCCTCCTCTCTGGAAGGAACCACTGTGCCTACGTTGTTGAAAAGACGGTGTCGTTCACCGTGCAGGATGGGGCAGCCCCCTACGTAAAGGCTGAGTACAACAAGTGTTCCTGGGGGCAGAAATGTCCAACTCTCCAGTGAGTGAACAACTCATTATATCAAACTGATAAATAGACCTGATAGCCTGCTTTGTCATAAAAGAAAATGATTATTCCTACAAGTTCCTGTATAAACATGTTTTATACTGTTGAGAAAAAATGTGTATCACTGGCTGACTGATGGTTTGGTGACCTCCCTTAGATATCGTCTGCTGTATAAACCAACCTACAAAGTGGGACATAAAACTGTCACGGAGCTGGAGTGGCGTTGTTGCCCAGGGTATTCTGGCTATGGCTGCATGGAGGGACCTCCAGTTTACCAACACCCCATGAAATTCATGCCACCATTCAAGGGCCCGCCATTCAAAGGCCCACAGTTTAAGGGGCCTCAGTTTAAGGGCCCACAGCACAAGGGTCCGATGTTCAAGGGTCCGCCCATGAAAGCCAACCCATGGAGTCAACCCAAAGGACCTCCCCCCAGCAATATTCACTCTTACCCCATGCGTCACTTTGGGCCTCCGATGTCCTCCTCCTACCCAGACACCTCCTTCGAGCCTTTTCCCTCCGAGTCACAGCCAGTGTCAGAGCACCAGGAGCCACATCACTCAGAGCAAGACCAAGAACATGAGCAGGACCATCAGCACAGTCACGGGCCGGAGGAGCACGTCCCAGTGGAAACAGCTCCACCTTCTGGTGAAGAAGTGGATGAAGGTGAGATCAGATTCTTAAGTTCCTAATAGCAAAAAAATTGTATTTCCAGTTCAGTTATACTGTATTTATATCATCAAAATACTTTATTTCAACAATATCAGAGCTCATGTTAAAACCTCACAAATCCTTTTATGAGGTTTCCCTTTTATAATCCTATTCTCTTTATTGTTTATGTTTTGGAATGTAATGCTGACATGACTCCTCATGAATAAGTTACATTATACCAGTGCCCATGAAACCCATTCAAAATGTATTAGGGTCAAAACCCTTTCAAACTGTAACTGCAACCAATGTTATAACCAGTGTTATTACTTGTAATGTTACACATCAGGCTGAATAAATTCAAAAGGAGTTCAAAGTCTCATCACCTTCAAGCAAATGAGGATAAAGTTTACTCTGTGTGTGCCAGAATGAACAGCTGTTCCCTCTCTCTTTAGGCCCAGCTCTTGACAGCGAGACAGAGGAGCGACTGGATCGAATGGAAGAGGACGTCCAACGCCTGAACCAGGGCCTGGAGACCCTGAGGGGGACCGTGAACGGACTGGAGGACAGCCTGCGAGCCTCGCTGAGAGAAGATGCCAACAGGATGCTCTCTGCTCTGCTCTCTGCTGCCCCCGGTCCTGTTCCTGCTCCAGCACTGGCCTCCAGTCACTCTGCGGTAGGCTTTGGGGACATCCCTGCTGCAGACCCCGAGGCAGAGGGTTTGGATGGCAGCCGTGTGTTTCCAGGCCTGGGGGAACTAAGTGGGAGGATGGAGGAGCTCAGGGCGGAACTGAAAGCCAAGACTTCAGAGCTGCAGGAGCTCAGAGCAACAGTGATGGGTCATGACGGAGTACTGAAGAAGCTGTCAAGTGGGGTAAGGGAGGGTTCAGGCCCCTCCAGCAGCAAAGAGGGAGACACACAAAAGGAAATGGAGAAGTTGGTGGATGCCAAGCTGAGTGGAGCAAGGACAGAGATCCTGGGTGGGTTTGAGAAGCGTGTGGAGGACACAGAGGGCCGATGTGAGGAGAAAGCTGGGGAGGTGCGTCGACAGTGCCAGAGGGAGCAAGCTGAGAAGCAGGAGCAGATGGAGGACGCCATGGACGGCAGAGCCACAAGCTTAAGGACAGAGCTGAGAAACCTCCAGGCACAGATCCATGATCTGAAGACCACAGAGGGCTGCTGTGGCAGAGCCAGTGGTCTGGCCCAGAGGGTGCAGCTGCTGGAAGTGTCGGTGGCAGGCCTGAACCAGTCCCAGGGGCACCTGAGAGTGGAACTGGGTGGCCACAAGGACCACATTGAGGGCATGCTGGAGGGACGGCTGGGGTATGTGGAGGCCAAGCTCAACCTGACTGGTAAGACGAAAAGTGGAGAGACAGGAAGGCAGAGCGGTGTCTTGGAGAGAGGTGAGATGAGCCTGGAGGCCAGACTGGAGGGGAAGCTGAGGGCTCTGGAGGGACGTTTGCTGACAGCTGTGGAAGAGCTGGGCAACGTCACTGCCCCCGCCATACTGGAGGGCCATGCTGTACCCACCCTGGAGACAGAGCTGGAGTCACTTCGAGGGAGGCTGGAGATGGATGTGGACAGAGTACAGAAGCATCTACGCAGCCTTGAGATTCTCTGCTCTTCCTCTTGCTCCTCTTCAACCCCTTCCGCCATCCAGGGAGACGCTGCTGCATCAAGTGCCAACCTGGCAGAGGAGGAGAATGTAAGGGGGATGTTGGACATGCAGGTTGACCGATTGAACAGCCTCAACACCACACTGCAGGACCTTCTGAGCCACTTGGGTCTCAGGGACCAGCAAGAAGAAGCAAAGGGAGACCCCACCATCCAGGGAGAGCTCACAATCCTCAAGTTCAATGTCCGCTCTGTGAATCACACCCTGAAAAGCCTGCAGGACTCCGTGGGGTTAGTGGTCAGCCGGGTGGGACAAGCCAACAGCACTTGGCACGAGAGAGAGGCGCGTCTGGCCCAACAGATGAAGGGGGTGGTCCAGCTGGTGGGACGTCAGGCGTCCATGCTTGGGGTAGGTGAGCGCAGACTAACCCGACTTAAGAGCGAGCTGCAGGAGATGAAGAGGCGGCTCGCTGGGGAGGTGCAGGGTTGCCGGAGCACAGCCCTGGGAGTCAAGAAGGAGGTGATTGAAGTCGGAGGGCGTGTTGCCAGTGTGGAGGACCAGTGCAAGGGCCTCAATCACATGGCAGAGGACCTGGAGAAAATCAGAGAGGAGCTGGAGAGACAGTCAGACGGGCTCCTGTCCCAAGTCAACGGGACGCTCTCCATCCATGCTCAGCAGCTCTCCGAGCTGAGAGACGGACTCAGAAACTGCACCGCAAAGGTGGAGCCCACACAGCAGAGTGTGGAGCTGGAACCAGAGCAGAGGCGAGGGGACACCTTCACATTGATTTAGTTCAGTTTATGTGGATAATAGGTATAAAAAATGAATAAACAAAGGGTACATATTATGCAGGTGTGGTAGAGGCCCACTTGAATTCATTTTATTTGCATTGTAAAATACTAAGGTTTACAAAACCGCACTGAGATAAGAATGCAAAGAAATAAAACCAACAATGGCAGCTAAGTCCCACTACACTCTTAACATAACATCAGACTTATAGGCAGTATTTTGCAACAATAGTGGTGCTAAGTGGTACAGTCTTGTTGTGAGGGACCATTACTTAGAGGCTGAGGAACAAACAAACAACAGCAAACTATGCTGTTTCTGTAAAGTGTCACAAAAAAGTTCTGATATTCATTTGTGTTTCACAAAATGTTTACATGATTATGTTTTTGTATGGATTTTTTTACCTATGTCTAGACTAGAGGTATCCAAGATACTATGTTTTTATACAATTTCAACTCTGGAGTATTAGTTTCTATTCTAATTGTAATTCTGTGTGAAATGTTATTTACATTTCAAGTGCTGTTCGATATTGGCATTCAAATAAACAAGTTTCTTTACAGCTGCTGTTTTCTCAGCAAATGATTCACACATGAGGAGGCAGTTATCTAGAAATATTGATCTGGTCGCTCAACTGGATTTTGGCATTTATTTAACTTTGGAGGAGAGACATGGGAAAGCTGTACCGAAGTCAGAAACCACAAGAGGGCAATAGAGAAGCATTTGTTTTTATTTGACTGGGGACTCGGGCAGCTTGGTTTGACAGAAGAAATCTACTGCAGATGTAAAATATGAGGGCAAGTATCGTTTCCAAAGATTTCGTTTATGGGTGAGACAGAAATACTGCCTAAGAGTGATGTCTAGTGCCCCTCGCTTTCTCGCTATCTCTTACTCTCTCACTCCCTCTTGGCCACTTCACTTCCTCTGCTCTCTGAGTGCAGTTCTCATCGGACCTTATGATAGTCATATAGTAGGTGACCTTGCTAATAACCCTCCCCTGTTAGATTCTGCTCCCCGATCGGACAAACAACCATCAAAATGACAGATAAATGGGAGATGAGCCCACTGTGGTGTGAAAACGGTTTGGCCCGGGGCATGCAGTGAATAGTAACTAAGGAAATGCCAGAGAGGGAAGGAGAGCAGGGAGGAAACATGGATGCCAAATGTATGTAGGAGGATCAAAATGACAGAGTGATCTCTGGGCACGAAAACAAACACAGGTAATGATGCAGATTCATGCACGCACACGAACACACATATACACACATGTACACACCAGGCACACTCCACCACAGAGAGAGAGAGAGAGAGAGACAGAGAGAGAGATCCTCAGTTGTTTGGAGAAGCAGCCTGTCACACATTATAAGCTTCAAACTACCTCTCTCATAAAGACCCAATGCTTCAAATGCAAACATAAATGCAAACAAAATACCCTGAAACAGAAGACTAAATTATTGGGCCGAGGTCAATTTTCTTTATCTGGATGTTTTTAGTCATAAAGGAAAAAGAAAGATGCACAAAAGACTCTGCAATGCCCGCAAGAATCTATATGAGCATACACAAAATAACAGATTGGTGCTCTAACATGTTAATTTCACTCCCATTCTCTCTCTGTGCTACATCTTGGCCCGCTACTCTAAAATCCCATTATATCTCTGCCATGCTTATATTTTTTTAAATCTCTTTTTTTGTATTCCAATCAGCCGTCCTTTTGGTTCCCACTTCACTCCAACTCAGACAACAGCACATTAATCTTGCTTGTTTCCAAACAGACAGTTAGACAGAGAGGACAGTCCGGCCTCTGGTGGGTCCGGCCCCTGAGACTCAGAGTCCTGTTCACCGCTCACTCGCGCATCCTATTCTGAGCTCCGCTCCCTGTGCAGCTCGCAGACGGTCACTGGCCCAGGAACGGACCCAATAAACAAAAGCCATACCTGGCACAAAGACAGAGGACAGAGAGGACAGTGGGCTGCAGTGCTCTAAAATTCAACTTAATATACTCCACTGATGATTCAGGAGAAAGGCAAGTTTTTCCCTTATTGTGGTGAAGCTGGAGAATAAACTGATTACAGGTGACTCATACATGAAGCACCTCATGATCTGGATCTCACAGCTTTTTGGTAATAAGCTCCTGCCTATTCTCACATTACAGCTACTGACAGACAGATGATGTCGCACTTAGCCGTTATGCAGATAATTTATAGATTTGTTTGTTGTTTTTGAAATGGTAAATAAATATATATTACATAACATATTTCCCTCTATCAAACAAGCTACTTAACAAATCCCCTCACATTTAGCCCACCAAACTCCACAACTGCGACATGAAGCTTCGGGGACGTCTCAAATGCAGAGTTTTGCAGATAATCTCTCCGTGTAGGGATAAAGGCATCTGGCCACATCGGAAAACAGAGCATCCATTTCTTGCACCTATCTTGATATGACAGAGGATAAGATATCACGTCCTTATCTAAACACTTCCCTCTGTCTTGCCTATGACACTTGAGGGAAATGGATTCTTGGCCAGAATTGGTTGCCTTAGACAAATGCAGAGGATAGATTATTAAGATAAACAATAGAGGGGAAATGAATTTCAAATGTCTAGAGATGAATCTTACTGATTGTGTGTGCAGAGTGTGCAAAAATCTTCTGCCTGCTCAAATCTATGCAAATTACAATCTATTCTATGCAAATTGTATAGATCTGAGGGTGCAGAAGATCCTTTTCACTTTGCAAGCCGAACATTAGCTTAGCACACTGCTGGTCATTCATTCAGGACTCCACTTAAAACAAAGATGCATGCAGAAAAATAAACAGAGAACACATCAATAGCAGCACATGGTTTCATAGCTACATGCCATATTGCATGGCATATGATTTTCAGGCTATGATGATCAGGCTTGAATCTACAACTGTATGTTCAACTGAGCCGCACACAGTGACTCATCTGTTTGATCATCTGTGGGAATTTGGGAGATTGACAAAATCACAGATCCTTGTGATATATGGCATAATGGCACTGCTATTGGTCCACTGCTATTTTATAAGAAAGCATGAGAAATCCTGCGTGGCTAAGGGGTTGGCATTTATTTATTAGAATGTCAGCATTGCATTTAATCCTAACCCTCTAACCCGAACCCTTTACCTAACCTTAACTCTATACCATGCAATGCTGCCCTCAGAAGACATTCAAATAAATATAACACCAACCTCCAAGCCGCACAGGATTTCTCATGCTTTCTTAAAGTAGTAGTCGTGCCATTATGCCATTTATCAGTAGTATCTGTGATTTTGAGAATTTCCCCAAAGTCCCTTAAATGAGTGATGATGATTCAGTATGACTTTGTTTTGACAGTCCACTGTTGACTCTCAACAGTTTATCAGTAAATATTCAACAGTGCACCAGCTGACTGTCAACAACAACTGTTTAAATAGACAAGATATCTTTAGTTGACTGTAAACAAATCTTCAAGAAAGTACCGGTATGGGGTTTACGTCAACTACATATAAGATTCAACCAATCAATCATTTTTTTATTTACCAAGAGTTGGCTGAGCATGCAAATTCTTTTTCAGCAACCGTCTGCTTCACACTCACAGTTACACACACACACACACACACACACACACACACACTCACACTCTTAAGCGCCTTGCTCAAAGGCACATCAGCCATGGGGGAGGGGAGAGCACTGCTCATTCACACCCCTCACCCATGTTTTTCTTGCCGGTCCAGGGGACTGAACTGGCCTCTGTAACCTTTATGGCACAGCAGCCCTCGATCAATGAATCAATCAGTCAATCCACTTTATCATCCCGGATGGGAAATTCAATTTCCAGTAAGGTACAGAAACAAACGACACATAAAAACATAAGAATCCACACAGTACACAAATAAAAAAATACATAAAACATGTAATATGAAGTTCACAGAGTAAAACATGTAGAACCTATTGTTCATTCATTTAAGAGCAGTTCTATCAAGATTTAATTATTAAAACAAAACAAGTACAGAATATGGCAGACATATCACAGTGTAAGCTCATGCCTCCCACATCTGACCGTTTTTAGTTTAGGAAACTGCAGCCTGATGGCAGGAGTTCAAATTCACTGTGGAGCGGACGGCTAGTTCAACTCAGAATACTTGCAGCTTTTCTGATAACCTGTTTTTCAAATAAGCCTGCCAGCTGTTCCTGTTGCACCCCGATGACCCTGTTTGCCCCCTTAACAACACTGTGAAGTCTGTTCCTGTTTGCCACGCTCAGGTTCCCAAACCAGGCTATCATCGCAAACATGAACACAGAGTCAGTAAAGCTCCTATAAAACATGCTCATCATCTTTTTTTCAACATTAAAAGAGTTTATTTTTATTTTTTCAAAAAGAATAGCCTGTTGAGCCTTTTTAAAGATTGTGTCTGTGTTGTCCTCGAAGGTCAGCTTGTCAAGTATACGTTCTCAAATTACTATCAACAGACTTGTAGACTGTCAACACCTTCAGCTGAGGTTCGGTTTTACAACATAAAAAGTCATAAAATGATTTCATAGGCAGGAATGTGCCTCTTCCCTGCTGATATCAGCAGACAAAATATAATCTAAAGCACTGTGCAGCTGAACACTTTACTTCTCTCTTTGACAGTCAGCTGATATGTTGTAAGGGGTCAATAGTAAACCGCTGGAAAAAAGTGGTACCACTTATTTTTTTGCAAGGCTACAGATGAGTGTCTCCTTATAAAGCCGCCATACTGGCGCCTGAAAATAATTTTGCCTCATAAAGTGAAGCAAAAATGAGCCAGTCCTGACCTCACCTTCTGCTGCTGAATCTTTGAAAAATAGCACACAAAAAAGGCTACGGTTATTTTTTCCTCTTAGAAATTCATATAAAAGGGTTATTCAAACTAAATTAAATTAAAGCAATCTTCACAATTCTTGTATGAAAGCTGTTTTTCCAGGCATATTGTTGACAGGGGAGGTCAAATCGCAGTTTCAGATGTTCCCTGACACCGCTGTGTATACGACCGGGTGTGGAGCACAAAACTTTCACCATCTGCAGACCACATTTGTGATAACACTCAGTCTACTGTGTCAGCTCTCCTTCTTGGAGGGACTTCCAATTTGCTGTTCAACAACTGTTATTGTGGTGTGCCACACAAAAGGAAATGCATCTTATAACATCGCACAAGGCATTTTATCCACCACTGAATCTTTATCGTTACACCAAGAGCTCTTAGTTAATGTGACAAAATCTGAGGTACATTTCCCCTGGAACCATTAATATGGACCAGTGGCCCTCAGGACAGACATCCTCCTGGCCTTTTCCCAGTTTCTGAACTGGCAAGAGAGGATGTTGACTTGCTGAGAGGACGTTGATTTACTGGCTCATCAATAATAATGTCAATCCAGGACACTAGCAATTTTATGTGTCTGGTTAATTAGAAGTGCGACCTCCTGAAGCGTCTAGGAAGCCGACGACCAATCAATTTTCAATTGGACATTACATAAATTAAGCATACAACTCCACTGTGTTCTCCTTTGAAAACTCAGAAACTCTCTGTAACTCATGAACAGTATTTTAATTGCTAGGAGGAGAAAATTAACTGCTGCAAATTGTTACTGAGCTGAACAATGTGTCACTAGATGCACAGAGATTTGCTATACAATCATCCATGTTCCTCAAAAGCCTTATTCCAATACAATTACATCCTGTTTATTTTATCATTCCGTTTTTAATTATTCAGGTTTGTCACATAGATATATGCTTTTAGATATACATATATATATATATGGCTGATATATGCCAGCGTACTTGTGAAGAAACCTCCACTTTGACCGAGGTGTCCTTTCCTAAAGGTTCTCTGTATCTGACCACCTTCTTTGCTCAGCTTGGTTTGTTTGAAAGGGGGCAGGGGCATAAATCAGGCCTAAAAGTGGTTTGTAGTACAAAATAAACATCGCACATAACACATTCTGTAAAGTCTGACCCTCTGATTCAAACTGCTATGGCGAGGACACCGTGGTCTCAGCACCATAAAACAGAAACAAAACCAAGCCCATAACTTCTTGTCCCTTGTTAAAAGGACAAAGGTGAAATTATGCCATATGAAAGCTTGAATTTTTTTGTCTGAGTTATATGCTACCGGTGTGAAAACTGTAATTCCTCCAGTCTCTTTGTAAGAAATATTTGAAAGCACTGTTGTTTCATGGAAACTGGGATTAGTTCAGGAACATGAAACCAGTCCGTTGACTTTATTCCAACACAAAAGGGAGAAGTGCTGTAAATTAAATTGAAAAATAAGTGATGAAACGTTGTGCCTTGCCAGATGATCAGTTGAAATTGGTTTAATTAACACCAGAGGTCCTTGCTGACTCCAGTGTGCAGATGATAGACACAAGATTCTTATTTGTAACCAACTACATTTGACATTGTAGCATTTTCTCAAAAGCGCTCATCTCATTTGTTGCAACAGTAAATCTGATCTTCCTCTTATTCCCCCTTGTCTTTGGGCAGAATGTAGGGTTCACTAATCAGAGTGACAGTTGCCATATAAAAACTGGAACAGTTGTTCATTATTTTAGATTCACCCTAAAATTTACCGCAAGTAATCATTAGTGAGAGACGGGAGAGGCCAGAATTTCCAGCAGTGCCGATTAATTATGCTGCAGTGGCTCATCAGATAACTTGTGCTGTCCAGAGTTTTGTGGTGCGGGACAATCCTCTCTGAAGTTGAGGGACCGCCTCAGCACTCAGTCCACTGGCACTGCTAACCCAGAAGACCGGGTCACATAATATTTGGGTAGTCCAATGCTGTTACTCAGCTTACTATAATGTGACTATGACTACAATGTGGCACTAAAAACTTGAACATGACAACTGAGTTTCAGGTGACTTTCACAATAGTGTGAAATGTTGCGTACAGATATTTAATTTCTGGGCTAAGCTAAAGTTGGGTTTAGAGATGTTTTGTAGAAATGGGTTGCACTTTATTTGGACTGTCCAATGTACTGAATTTCACAATTCGGGCAATATGTACACTTAACTTCATATCACCCTGTCCAATATAAATATTAAACTTATCAATGAACAGTTGACTTTTAACCTATCAACTGTGTATTAGTTAGGACTAGGGTCTGGTTAGATACTAAGTTGGTACTAAGTTGAATATTAAAGGTACACTATGCATAATTGCTGAGGGTTGATTTAAATGAGGACCATTTAGACTCAACTGAGAAAAATGAGAATGAGCTTATAATTTATCAGTTAGTTGGCAGATGATCAGAACTATGATTCCATGTTTTAGTCAGTTCAGTCTAAACATCCTCACTTCGACCTCTGCAATTTTACGTAGTGCGCCTTTAACATTGGATAATCCAAATAAATGTTACCTAGAGATGCAGCAAATAGGAAAATGATACTTGGTTGAACTTGTACTTGTTGTAACCTGATAGTTGAGTATCCATACTGAGCTTTTCAAATGAAGTGATACCAACGGCTCCCGCTCTACAGTTAGCCTGAGCATTAGCGGCACAGACAATCCGTTTCACTTCTGGCTGATCCAGAAAAGTGAAGCGACGCATTGACATCCATTTCAACATGTCTGTGTGATCTAATGAATGCTGACTGGTCAAAGCCGCACTCATGTTCAACATGATCTCTCGCAATTTCCCTTCATTCTGATCATTTCCTACTGAATGTCATCTCCAGTGAGTCGTTGAAGGGGCATCACACTATGGCCCACCACTGGCTGTGACACTAAGTTCATCTCATTGTGTCAGGGCGGACGGCCTGGGAAGGGCCAGGACCCCGTGCCGAGGTATTAATGTGACAGCGCTGCTCTTTATGGCTCTGTGACAGCCCTGCAGCCGCTGCAGTGAGCGAGC
Source organism: Holocentrus rufus (assembly GCA_900302615.1). Taxonomy (NCBI): domain Eukaryota; kingdom Metazoa; phylum Chordata; class Actinopteri; order Holocentriformes; family Holocentridae; genus Holocentrus; species Holocentrus rufus. The sequence continues at coordinate 1,010 of OMLF01013013.1, read as the reverse complement.
CCATGCTCCCCTAAGCAGCTTTCCACGCCTGTCAATCTAGGAGCGCCGCTGCTCCAAGCAAACTGTATGTGTGGCTGTGATAAAGTAAGATGACACAGCGCTTCAGGTGCAGTTCAGACGCTCCCCACTAGGACCTGAAAGTAAAGCTCAGCAGCTGGATTCACTGGATGACCAAGGCTGGAATTTTGTTTTCCAAGGTTCAGATTCAGAAGGCTATGATATCCATGTTACACCACTATAATCTGTATTATAAAATCAATAATTCATGAGATTTAGATCTGTTAATTAATCTGGGAATTCTCATAAAATTTGTTTATGTATTTTGTGATTTGTAATTCACCCTGATAGACATTTATTTCCAGCAGCACAGTAGCAACAGGCGATTACTGAAAGCAATCATAAACTGCTAATGGCTTTCTGCAGCTTCAATTTCTCATGAGGCAGTGTTAAGTCCAATCACAGATGAAAGATGATCATAAACTGTCTCATGTCTCAGTCACAGGCTGAAAAACTCAGAAAAAACTCAGTTGCAGCTTAAGTCATTAGTGCTTCACGGGTGTATCCTGCCATATTAATTTTCAATCAAAAAATATATACTCTGCGGAGAAAACAAAATCCTTTGAAGTATCCGATTTGAAATTGGATCAAAGCAGCCCTGACTCTGGTGATTGTCTCATCCTGTGTTTGTTTCCCATGTATCATCCATGGATTTATGATTGACAGCCAATTTTTTTCTTCTATAGGCTTTGACTGGCATCATTTATGACCAGCTTGTGGGTAGGGTGATTTGTATACATGCATACACATGCATGCATACAAAACATGCACACACTGATACAGAACACACTTCGACGAGCCAGTGTTTATATAGGTTGTGGATTTGGGAAACCCCAGAGCTTGCAGCTTTGTTTATGCGCATATGAAGAATCAAAACATAACATGGTATGTTGGCAGCACTGATAGAGATGGGTAAAAAGTGGGGGAGAAATATAGGGGGAAAGTAAAGAGGA
>OMLF01013012.1:0-10979 GCA_900302615.1 Holocentrus rufus | reverse complement strand
TTTGCCACCACGTCCCCCACACCCTTCACCCTAATCCATCCCAGCTGTGGCAGATTGCACGGCCAATTAAAGAAAAACCGTTTGGCTCACCCCCAAACGAGGCGACCACATGTTGCAGCACGACCTCCCCTCGTCCCCCTCGGGACCCCGCCTCAAAGGGGTCAGGGGTCGCGGCGCTTGTCGTTTCCTCCGCAGTAGAGCGGCGAGCAAAAACACGGAGGCTGCAGACAAACAGGACAATTAGCCCCGGCGCTGACCGAGCCTCTCCTGTCGGACAGCCTCCCAAGAGGTCGTCCAGGCCACGTCCCGCGTCCATTTCTACAGTAGAGGGCAGCTGTCAATGAGGTGATTTACCCGTCTGCTCCCTGTGCTGATGATTCCATGTCGTGTCGTGTGGGTGGGTAAGGGCCGAAGGTTGAAACCACAGGGAAACCGCAGAGCTGATGGGGTGGACTGGCCTGGATGGGAGCATGCATTTCTGCAGCCGTGACGGGATTATCGTGTTATTGTCTTCGAAAGTTTTTTGGACGTGAGGATGGGCTGGAATGTGCGTAGCTGGCGACAGGGTTGAGCAATGGAGGTCAGACATTAGCAAGCAAGGGTATTCGCTGCGGTTACAAAAATGAGGTTATAAATTTATAATGACATCGCACAGGGAGAGGAGGGGTTGTCGCTGCACAAAAATGAGATGGAAAACAAATGCAGGTCAACAGATGGGGGGTATTTCTTGCTATTGTGCTCTGCATGACACCGATATATGTGTAGCCATGTATGTGTGTGTGTGAACAAGTATGTGCCCATGCTTGAGTCTGCATCTATGTCCACAGTGGTGTTTGCTTTCCTTTCTAAGCCCCATTGGCGTCCCCCCTCACTTCAGGGGCATGAAATTGAAGCAGTTCACTTTCTTCCCATAAAGCACAGCATAAACAGGAAATTTAATCACAGTGCCGCAGCAATGCAAACCCTGACACTGTAAACACACATAAGCTTACAGTATGTATACAGCAGAAGCGTATACGGGGATAAGGAAAAGTGCGCTGTATAGATTTTCCTCTCAGACACTAAAGCATTCCTCCGGACTGAGGTCTGCACAGCATCACATTGGCTAGTAGAAACAGATGCGCTTGATGTAGCCGCATTCTATACAACACACGCATAGCTCATAGTATAGAACAAGCATGGCCGGCAGCACTCACAGTAAACTGCGTATACAAGGTGTACAGTACAAACAAATGGACTTAAGGTAGCCCTTTTGGTTAAACAAGGTAAGTATAACATCGTAAGAAAATACACAGACTTAGTGAAACCCTCATTACTCAAATCCAGCTCACTTTGCTGACTTTGGAAACATTCCCCTAAATTTTCAACTGTTGGCATGAGGTAAGCCTTAGCAGCATGCCAAATTATTTAGCGCTGAATACTTTACAAAGCAGCACAACATATACAGAACGAGCTGTGCTATCAGATGCCCGCAGGCCAAATACATGTAAGACAAGTGGCTAATGTCGCATAGAGCATGGCACTTGATATAAACATATGCCAGCATGCACTTGAGTTTGCATGACAGCAGAGCCTCTTTTCTCGCGAGTAAGGAAAATAAAAATGTCTGGAACAGGCTCTGATGGAAAAGCAGAAGAGAGAGGGGACCGGTAGCTGAGTCACAGACGGACAGAACCACCCAAAAGAAAACAGACAGTGTTGCTTTCCCCATTACCTTCTCCGACTTTGATACGAACCAGAGAGAGTGGGGGAGAGAGGCGGCTAGTATATCAAACCCAGATCTCTGCTTCCCTCCCTCGCTTTTGCAGTCATCTGTGTAATAGCAAGATCAATGCGAATGAAATCAACAGGCTGTCTCTATTATGACTGTCCTTCTGTTAAATCTCGAATCAAAACGGGAACAGTTTGCGGGACTCTCCCGGGGAGCCATTTAAGCTGTGGGCCAACTGGTTGACGAGCCTGATTCATTCAGCGTGCTCTTAAATTAGAAAATGTCCTCCCTGCTATATCTCCTCACAAACGTCAGCACCTACACTGTTCCTCCCTTTGCTGATTTCCCCCTGCCCCTTATTATTATTTTTTTCTTTTTTCTCCCTCTGAAACCGTTTTCAATTCCCCTTACGTGTTGACAGACGCTCTCATCTGGGCGACCTTGGTTACTTCCTGTGATCCCAGGTTTGGGGGCGGGGAAGTGTGTGGGAAGAAGGGGGTGAAAGGTCAAAGGTCGGCCTTATGCTTGGTGCTGTCTCTGCCTCTGTCAACACAACCTCTGCTCTGCGATGCCATATCCCCCCGGATCATACTAAAAGGGGAGGTGGGGGAGACGAGGAGCACTCAAGACACTCAGTTAGCTGCCCTGCTATGGACTGGCATTACCACAGGGAGAATACACATCAGTGGTAGCAGGCAGGGAGGGTAACACTTCACATTATAGCATATATATAGAGCAGCATGATGGCTATAAGAATTTTAAATCACTGCTTTATGACTATGCTCATATGGACATATATATGCATGTCTAATGCATTTTATCAGACCTCATAAATCATTATAATTACAACACTGAATAATAACTACATTTATGAATATTAATAACTAGATATCCATCAAAAGTGGTCTGATAGCGGTTAGAATATATTATAAGAACCTTGGTCCCTGGGTCACCTTATGCTACAGATACACATCAAAGTATCAAAAAGGTTCATAGCATGCTTAAGGGATCTGTGCAGCGTTGTGAGTTATCAATGTCAGCGTTAAGTGAAGTGAAATGCATTTTAAATGCATTTTAAATAAACCATGTGTCATCATACTTTATTTGAAGTGACATGTCTTCTAGTTCCTTGATTGGTGTCCTTGTAATACACCAGAGACATGGAAAACAGACATGTTGCCGTAGAGAACACTGGATTTCACCCCTTCCTTTTGCTCCTTCAAATATATCATCCGAAATGCCACAGCGCGTCAAAAGTGTTGTTATCACATTCGCTCAGTAACATAAACTCCAGCACATGTGCAGGAGCAGAGTCCCTAGGTGATCTCAGATAGGTTCCTGAGTTCTTCAAATCTCCCCCGTGTGTGCCCCCAGGTTGACCTTTCACCTCTAACCTCAGGTCATCAGGAGCGGCGATCTAAAGCCCTGTTTGGTCTTCCACGTCTTTTTAATCAAACATCAAAAAGACCATAGGCGGGGTTAGGCCTTAACACATCCCAACCATGCACTCTGACCTCAGCGCTCATTCGAAGGTATTTTACGATCTGTTCAATACATTGCGATCAATGTCATTTAACTGTTTTGGTCAAGAGGCCTTCGTCCGTAAGGTCAAAGGTGACGTGATTATGACCGCGCCACGAAGCTGAGCAACTCGCCCATCCTGGAGATCCCCTGCTTCTTTTTAACCCCACCCATCCAAGTATCCTGCGAGGAACTTGGAGCCGCCTGTCATTTTGATTGATCGTTCCTAAATACAGCATGGGCCCGATCGGTGGCTGGTTTCCGTGGTAACTCACAGTGGGCCTCGTGTGTGTTTGTCTATGTGTCTGTGGTTCTCATTGAAATTGGTTGTTCTCATATACACCAGTCTCACCCCACAACCCTTCTCCATATAGAACTCCAAGCAAACCCAAATATTGGTTTGTCATCTGTTGCCAATGTGTGTGTGTGTGTGTGTGTGTGTGTGTGTGTGTTAGCGGCTGGGTGGCTGGTGTGTGTATTTTTGTGCATGAGTGTATCCGTGTGTGTGCACGTTTCTGTGTCTCAGTGTGTGAGAGCGAAAGACGAGGTCTCGGCAATAAGCGACAGAAGGGGGATATGTTTTCTTTTCCATTGCCAGGAGAATGGAAAAATCTGGGGTGTAATGACTCTATCCGTGAAATGGGAGTTAAACCATAATAATCATTAAGGGGCGACCACACACACACATGCACACGTGCACACACACTCACATTCACACACACTTGCACGCATAGAGATCAAGACACATCACCAGCTGCTTTGTCTTCCCCCATATTTCCCCTGTGAAAACAGTTATCTGGGACAGGTCGCACACACACACATAACCATGCGTGGGCACACACACATTCAGACAGATGCAAATACACTTTTGTTGCATATGCAAACACACACACTGATCCTTTCCATGTCTGTCCCTGCGTCTTATTCTATTTCTCTCCCAGCACTTGCTCTTGCATGATTGTTGTCCGCTGTCATGATCGTCAGCTGCTTTGGAAATGTAAATGCACCAAATTTAAATATATGGATATGAGGCAGCACAAATGTGTCTGCGGAGATCACTCACAAAATGAGCATACATTCACCTGCATACACACTGAGGCACTCCTGCAAAGAGAAACAGGGGGAGAAACAGCGTGACTTGGAATGATTGCATGTAACGATATCATCACTAAATGCACACAATTTTAAGGACATTTTCCTGATATTGATTTGCAACCTCCTTTACACAATCTAGATCTCTGTCTCCATGCTTGTAATCTGTTTCTTTTCATTTATATCTCCTTCTCCTTTGTGATTGGTATAGAACAATGGAAATCAATTAGCAATAATCGCTTTCACCTGGAGTCACTTCATAATCATTATAAAAAGATGAATAAGTGTCCCTAACATGTTGTGCATGTTAGGGAGTTTGTGTACACCTGTGTGCATGCATGTCCATGTTCATGCACACCTACAAGCGCGTGTGTATGTGTGTGCATTATTTTTACACTGGCAGCGAGGACTGCAGTGTTTGGACAGTGAAGTGCTCCATGTGGCCCTATTTTCCATTTGGAGAGATGAACCCCGGTGACCACACAGCCACCGTGGTGACAGCCATCAGTGGGGAACACGGAGCTCAGCAGCCCTCTTCTTGCCGGCTGGCCCTCTGCTCTATGAAACACTACAATTTTACCAGGTGGTTTGTTGTGTTTTTTTCCTGGGCTATCACTGATAATACCCTGTGTCTGTTTTCCCCCTCTCTTTCTCTTACTTATCGCTGTGTCGGCCGGCGCTCCCCTGGGTGAATCCACATGGGTTTTGACAGGTATGGAAGACTAAAGGTCTCTCTGTGTCTCTCTTTCCTCCGGTCTCTCGCTTTCCATTCCGTCTTTCTTTAATATCTTGTTTCATCGCAGCTGTCCACTTTTCATCCCCTCCTCTATACCCTTCACTCTTGCATCTCTCTGTATTTTCTCCTGCCTTCTTGTCTGTCATTTTAACCTTCACTCTCTGTCGCTCTGTGTCTGTCAGTCTTTCCTCTCCCTTCTCCATTTCTCTTTCATCATGGATCTGTTTTTCTGCTGAGGTGAGTGTTGATAGCTCCCATATTTTTCCCCCAGCCCTCTTCTTCTTCTTCTTCTTCTTCTTCCTCTTCTTTTCTCCTCATGCTCTGTCTGTCCATCCCCAGCTCGCCTGGTCCAAATCAGACAACACATCATAGCCAAATGGGGGATTTTCATACGGACACGGCACGTAGTAAAGCTTTTCTTTTACCACAGCGCTGTCATCACAGTGATGTCATCATCAAGAGGCATTTACAGGTCAGACATGGGTGACACACTCTTCTACGTATGTGTGTGTCAGAGTTTGCTCTACCACTTAATCACTGGGTTGGGTCACCCAGTCTTGAAGAATGGCTGACCTGCTTAAAAATGTCATTAATATTGATGTCAAAAGAAAATTTTAGTGTCTGAATGCTGTATGAGAAATTTTTCCTCCCTGCCAAGAATTACATTATGGGGGAAATACTAATGTGTGCGCCTGTGTCATTTACATCACAGTTAATAACAGTTGACTTTCCACAATGCATGCCTGTTTTCTCATTCAGTGATAATTAATTTATTAAAGAAATTAAAACTGATATTGTGAAATTGTTACTTTAACGATCCATTTTACAACTTGGGGTGCATAATGTAACAATGGACCTTTTTCACAGCAGCCATTTTGACAGTAAATAGCAGGTGAACACAGGTGTTGCTAATGACATTAATTAAGGCCCTGTTCCATTTGGGTCCTACTATTGTTCATGCTGGCTCACTGGAAAGATTCTACACTTAAATGGAACAGAGCCTTCACTAATTCCATTAGTAACACCTGTGTTCACCTGCTATTTCATGTCAGAACCTCTGCTGTGGAAAAGGTCTGTAGTCATACAATTAAAATTCAATTCAATTTCCTGCTTAATCACATTATTTATTGACTGCTGCATTACCATGATGTATGATAATGTATAGTTTAAGCTTTTAATTGTCATAATGTAGCGCTATCATTTTATAACAAAGTACACTGTTTACACTGTGATGTTCAAACAGTGCTTCTATGTACAGTATAGAGTGTTTACCTATATTTACCTATAACAGTTGCCTATAAGCTATAAAGGCTCAGTTGCTAATGCTGACTAGCTAGCCAAGTTGTCTAATGTTATTCTATTTTCCAAACAAGAGATGAAAGCGGCTGATCATCCAGGGTGCCAGAGAACTGAGAACATGTTCAAATAAATTCATAATTAATTAGATCTATTTGTCAGCAGCACAAATACAGCTTTGTACTGTACAGAATTTGTATTGTTTTTTTCCAGAATCCCACTCTCTGCAACCGCCTCTTATTTTGTGTTACAGTCTGTGCATGGCATTATCCTTTTTGTACCATATTCTTTGTGTGTACACATTTCATGTAAACACTGTGTGTATCCAGGAAGAACACATAAAACCTGAAAACTGATGAGTGAAGGAGCCAGGTTATTAAGGCATGTCTGAGTCCTCTATCCTACTCCTCCTGCTCCATAAATGATTGTGAACATCCAACAGAGTCAGCAGTGGAGTGCTGTAATGTACTTGGTTGATATCCGTCATCAACCTGGGCAAGCCATTATTCCACGGTCGTGTTTTCTGGGATCCCGGGAGCTCTGTCAACAGGGCAGCCACGCCAGAGAGCACACACACTCCATGTATGCCCGTGTCTGTCTGCTGCAGCCAGAGCTTGAGTTACACTCCTCTCCCAAAGACAGCCAGGAAAAACAAATGACATCCTTTTCAGAAGTTTGGAATCCAGGACAGACCCCCTCATCCCCCCACCCCCGCTTTCCCATATTGGATCGTGATAGATCCATCAACATTGGCCTCGTAGTTTGAGCCAATTGTTCTGCCCGGCCATGATTTGATCGCTTCCATATGAGTGGGTATCCTCTTATATTATAATGGGAACAGCAATCAGGATCAGTGTGTGAACGGTGGCTGACATCCTGCCATAAAGTGCATTGGAACAGATGCTTGCGAGCGCTGGCATGCACTTGCAGTAGACACAGAGGCACACACACACACACACACACACACACACTCAACAATTCTGAGCGTATGCATGGCGACATACATAGTTCTAAACTCTACTGAGCTCAAACAACAGCTTAACACACACACACACACACACACGGTGCACACTAGTGTGCTCCTGTTAGCGATGTCATTCCTCATCTCATATCATTGGTGCACCGTCAGCGGTGATTTCAGGCTTCAGGACAGGGATTCTGGAGACAGCACTTTTACGGTGAGGTAAAATGGCCCTGTCGTTCCCAATCCCAGCTCAAATCCATCAGCTTCCTTAGTCCCGTCACCGAAAGAAACTGAGGGGCTGGAAGGATGGCGATCACAACTTTGGCCAGCACCAGGAATAATTTGGGGGAACATGAGGGGGACCAAAAACCATTCCAGAAAAAGATTCCTCAGCAGTAAGATGTTAGAGAAAGAGAGCCATAAGTGGTGGGGTATTGAAAACATAATGAAAAATAATGCACTGCAGGGATGGAAAGCTAGAATTCTAAAGGGTTATTAAATAGTGGCAGTTGTGAAACGGCTGGGACCAAACACATCAACCATCCCAGGAGAGGTCATCTGTGTATTGTCAAGAAACTTAAGTGAAATCCATTCTAGGTACTGTTTACCAGCACACACACACACACACAAACAATCTGAGAATGGAGCAGAGAGTATAAAATCCCTTCTGGGATTAAACAGCAGAAAGGGTAAAATTCTTAAACCATCTGTATTTTTACCTGAACTGAACTTCAGTTGCTTCACCAAGACCAACATCTGATTTTTCCTCTAAAGTAACTTGAAAAAAATTATGTGCTGATGAGTGAGTTGCAGCAGAGCTTACTCCCATCGTGACTACTTGGAACACTAGGGTGGGAAACTCCGGATCCAACCTATGTTCCCAGAGCCCGATGTTCCCAAGGCCTTATATGTTTCCAGGGTCCTATGTTCCCAGACCTGTATGTTTCCAAAGTCCTATGTTTTCAAGGTCCTATGTTCCCAGAGTTTTATGTTCCCAAGGTCCTATGAAAATTTAAACAGCTCACGTGTGTTCCCTTAATCCTACCGTTACCTTAATGTTCCCATGCACATTCCCTTCATGTTTCCTTAACATAAAAAGAAGAGTTATGTCCATACCTCTATGCAAAAATGTATAAATTGATTGATGTTGAATGAATATCTGGCATGGTGTTTATGATCATGCTGCTTCCAAATACACACTCCTATTCAAACACACTTCTTACTAATGTTACACATTAATGAAGTTAGCATAAGCATCAAATAACATATATTATACATACATACATAGTCCTTTGTACCCTCAACATACAAATAAAAATAGCATCCATAATGTCCATGTTCCCTGGTAAGTTAAAAAATGCATAATGTATGTATGAATTTGTTCAGTAAATAATATCTGGAATAGTGCTTGAAAATGGTGTATAAAACGTAGCAAGTGCAGCTCAGCTGTCATGACCCCAGATGCACGTTATACAAACATCTGAAATGCAAACATAATTTTACAGACTCTGAAAATCAAATTAAAATGAACAAGATCTCAAAAATCTGTGAGTTGAGGATCACATTTTAAGGTAAACATTTGGGCCACTACTACTACCAGAGTCTGGCCTATATAAGCTAGTAGCTAATGCTATAATAAGCTAACTGACCTCTTGCTGGTCCTTCAGGTGTTTTTCTTGTAAGCTAATTTGCCTATAAGGCTATTCTTTTAGTAATGGCCTTAAAATCAGTTTATCTCAAATGCTGATTCTCTGTACGTCATGCAGAGGAGCAGATCCAGAGTGAGAAATCAATCTGGGTGGGTTGACCCAAGGGTCTTATATGGGGATCTGCCGTGTCTCCCTTACACACTGCTAAATCTGTGCCATAATCGCACTCTAATTCACACCCTCATAAATCTTTTCCCCCTCGGCTCTCATGTTGGCCCCAGCCTCCACACACTCACAAACACACATCGTGTTCATTATAAAGTACTGAGGGAAGATATTTTTAACAATTGGTTTCAATGCTTCTCCAAAGCCAAAGTTTGGGGCCTTTGAAGTTTGACTGGAAGTGCAAGAGAGGGCTTGTTTAATTTCACTTTACCCAAAGCCTGCCAAGGTCCAAAAGGACTTTCAAAAACATTCAGACAGCTATAAAATTAAACTCTACTAAAAACATGACACAATGAAATAGTGTTCAGGAAAAAAGATCATGTTCAATGGCTGTCTAAATGTGAAGTTAAAGGAGGGTGTCCAGGGGTTGCATTACATTTCAACACATTTATCAAATCTGCTCTCGGACATATAGTATATTGATCTGTTTACAGTACATGTGAGGATACAGCATAACAAGATGTGTGTGCAATGAATAACTGGCCCATACAAAAGAGACTCATAGGGCAAAATGACAGTCGATTTGAACTATGGGAATATAAAAATCTGGCATGTCTCTAAATTCCATTGCATGCAGCACTTTGTAACAATATCTAATCACTCTCTCCTCTCTACTTTGTCATCGGAAAATAAATGGCTGAGAGGGGAAAATATGATAGATATAAAAGACAGAGTGTGATGGATGTATACAAGGAGATGAATAGACATAAAATAAGAAAGCCGATAAAGCAAAACAGAAAAACCTATAGGGACCCAAGAAAATACTTTGCTTTTTAAAGCTTTTCTTGAATCAATAGTTCATTACTGGAACATTCAGAAAAAACTTATAATAACAGTAAAACAGTGGTCACCAACACACATGATACCTAATGTCTTGAATCATATCAAAATCGAAACTAATTTACAACTGTGACAATGCAGTTTTTCATATACTGTTCAAATACTATATATCCATATATATATGTATTTTCTTATTTCTCTTTATTAAATTTGATAGTCTCATTGAGATTGATAACTCATTTTAAAGGGAGACCTATACATTCATAAAATTGACAAACATGTTAGATATTCCAGCAATCAAACAGTATGCCAACAAGAACAGTAAACATAAAAAAAGAAAAAAGAAAACATGATACAAAGCAATTGCAAACATCATTAAAAATATGCTGTATGCACAACCCAATCCATCTTGGCTGTTTGTTTTACATGTTACCAAATAAAGGAGAGAAATAAGCATCATCAGCAAGTGATGTTGAAGAAAAGACAAGTAAAAGAGCATGAAATCTAAGAGGAGAGAGGTCCTTCTCCTCCTCCTCCCCCATCGGTCTCCGGCACATTAATTGAGTTTGGATGGATTGGAGATCGATGGTGGGGAGGCCCCCCGATTGCTCAGCGGTAAGAGGGATTAAAATTTGAAATCAATTAGTTTTGTGTCTGCAAACCCTTACCTCCGCGGGAAGGGAAAATCAATTAAGGAAATTAAAAGTTGAAGCAGCGACAAGAAAGTCATTTTCAACGAGCCTCTCCCCTTTGATCTCGGCAAGAGCTCAAGCACCGAGCGCCACGGTGGATCAGATGGTTTTATCTTCATTTCTTGAAATAAGGCATTGGGCCCTCTGGAGAAGGGGGGGAGGGGTATCTGACCTTTGAACCTGTGGCTTCTGAACAGAGGGACCTCCAGATGCACCTGGTTCACCACGCTGGAGATACCACACACAAAGGCACCCACACACACACACACACACACACACACACATACACATATATGGATACAAGGATAAAATG
>OMLF01013011.1:12312-25224 GCA_900302615.1 Holocentrus rufus | reverse complement strand
TGATGGACCTCTAGGCACTAGCAGAGATAATCAGAGCAGAGAGAAGAAAAGTCAGTTGGGGGAGTTTAGACTTTTTGTTTGTTGGCCAGGGTTTTCTCTCTAGCAGACAGCAGTGTGTGTAAAAGTAATAAATTTCACATTCTCTCATTAAAGTGATTGTTTGGGTTCTTACCTATATAGTGATGTTTGCTAGTTCATATGAGTGTCATAGATGCTTCAAGTTTGACCTGTCAACTCCTTACCTGTTGGATGTAGGTTTCTTATCAACATTGCGGGCAACAAGGTATTAACTGAAGCAATGTAGTGTCTTTGAGCAGCATTTCTCAAAGCATGTGGGTGCTGAAAAGTGAATTTTGTTCATAAATTTGTTTTGACATGGAAAAGAGGGAGGCAGAGGATGAATAGAAAGACAGAGTGCTGTGCCGTCCAGTTGAAAGAATGATGCAGATGCAAAGAAGTTGAAGAAAAAAAACATGCCACCTTCTCTATATAGGCCAACACACTCTTGGCTATTGTTATCTGGCTCTCGCACACACACACACACACACACACACACACATATCCCCTGCAGTGTGGTCACAGTGTATTTCTCGGTCACTGACTTTGCTAAGAATGAGATGGTGTATTTGGTAAAGGGCTTGTCACAGGCTGTCCTCTCCCTTCTTTCATCTGTATCTCGCTCTTTTCTATCCATCTCACCCTGATCTTCTAGTAGCTGTCTCATTGCTTTGTTTTTCTTGCTTTTCCTGTCTTACTATTGTCAGCCTTTCTCTCCTCACGCTCCTTCCAGTAGGTGTCAGGTGCATTACCGCTTCACATTTGTCCATCCATCTGGTTTTACAGTGTCTACACATTCTGTCTTACTACTTGTCTTACTATACTTGCCAGGGCCTTCCGCTAAACTGCATTTATTCTCAAATTCCTAACCCTAACATTACCATATACTTCCATTATCATTACCCAATCCTCATTCTAATGTACACTGAAGTTTTGGGAATTTGACCCATTGGTCATTTTACCCATTATTTGATTAGAGGTTTGGCAGTAGCAACATCTCTGTTTCCCGCACACTGTAAATTGTAATAAGTTGACTCTACTTAGAAAAAGCCAGGATTGCCTCAAAATTTCCAAGTAAAGTAGATCATTAGTTATAAGTTGCTGAAGCTGAAAAGAACTGAATTTAGGCAACTCATGTCATGACAGTAAACTAGAATATAGTTAACTCAAAACCATAAAAAAAAAGAAAGACAGAAAGTTTCAAGATGGTAGATGCACCCTGAGAGACACAAGCCACACCAAGTGAAGAGTTCTTATGAAGAAAAAGCAATGTCTGGCTAAACGAAATTGACCTATAACTAAATCTGGAGCCTTTGGCAGATACATCAACTCACACTGAGAGCACAAATTCAGATGGGTCCTGTTTGGAACTGGGGATATCAACTTCTATCATGGAATCACTAACCGGCACACCTGCTCGGCCCACAGATGTAGATAACACCTCAACACCTTAGCAAACTTGGCGCCTAAAAAGGAGAAGATTCTCAAGAGCGGCTACACAGCCCAAGCTTTGTGATACAGAATACCTCTTTGAAGAAAAGCTGAGCTGCCATGAAAAACTCAACAAATTAGACATGCTGGATGTGTTAAGAGAGGAAATCAGGTGTCTGAGATAAAGGGTCAGCACACTGGAAGGTAAAGTGACAGGGCTCACGAAAAATAACAAACTTAAAGCCTCGTTGTTAGACCTACAAGTAAGATCAATGAGGGACAACTCAATCTTCATCGGAATAGCAGAGATATCAAACAAAGATACAAAGGTGTAGCTAAATTTGATTGCAGACAGACTCTACATTGGCAATAAACTGTTCATAACTCTCTGGCTACATAGAATTTAAAATACACACTTTACTTTTGTGGGCCAACTAATGGAAGGATACTAAATGGACAGAGTTATGAATCTACATTGGACCTTACGTTATGTGGAGGAGCGGGGAGTTAACAATGTCATGCTTTCTTTCTTTTTTTTCTATCTTTTCATTTTTCTTCTTGTTAAATACACTCAATGTATTGTGATTGAAAGCAAGCAACGTGTCTGTGTCACTGTTTAATACTAGTGTTTCACATTCAGCAGTAGAAGCTTGACAGAGAAGTTAAGAAACTAGGATTGGATTTAACAGTTTGTTACATGTCGAGAACAGTATTGTAGGATCTTGAAAAAGTGGCCTCTTGCAAGCAATGCAAGCAGGCAGTCTATTTATTTTATTACACACATATTTTTTCAATATTATAGGCAATATTAACACAGACAAGATTGTATCTTATCAGTATTAAACCTAATACAGGAAATAGTATTTCTTTGTGAGAATGCAGTTGTGATAGTCATGAATAAAACAAGTTTTCATTGTTGCAAAAAGGGAAATCCCATGGCTCCATGTGGAGTAGAAATTGCTAGTTGACTGGTCTTTCTTTGGTTCACCTTTTCTACTTCTGGGAATATTGTCAAACCACCGAAGGCTGATTCATGAGATTTTTAATCCTTGACAATGTCCTGCAGGCTAGTAGTGAGGCAGAGGCAATGCTATCTTTATATCTGCATATTACTGGCTCCTCATTGCTGGTAACTGCACCTGCATTGGGGGAAATTTACATGCATATTGACACTGCATATGGACTGACATTATCACATCAATCAAAGAGCTTCGTTTCTCACAATTTTTATGTCATTTTAAAATATAATTTAATATAATATAATTTTTCAAGTTATGCTTATAGCTTTTCTTTTTTATTTTAATAAAAATAATTAGCTGTGCCTTAAACAGCTGCAGGAGATACAGTAAATCACAAATGAATGTCAATGTGATCACATGTGAAAATGACCTTGTGAATAATTCTACAACTAAAGCTTGTGCAGCCATGTTAAATGTTATCCTCAAACCAGTTTCTAGGATATCTCATCCTGTGAAAGAACTTTGTTTGATAAAGAATCTGGCTTTCTAGTCGCCTCAATATGTCTGTGTACTGCCAATAATTGGATGGTAATGGTAATGTGAACTTGACCATTACTAGCTTAGGTCACTTCACATGAATTTAAGCTACCATTTCAGTTGAAGCATGCAATACTTCAGCATAGCCAGCAGATGATGCATGCATGTCAAATGTAAACCTAAAGTAAAGCTATGACTGTTTCCACATCACTCTAAGGTTTTATAAATAACTACTGTGTCGTGATGTTGGGTTCTGCATACACCACTGGGTAAGATCAATATGATGGCAAGACCTCTCTATAATTGCAGCCGCAGAACAATATGAGTGAAACACCTTTCTCTTTCAAGTCAGTCAGTGCTCACAAGTCCCTTGTTGGGTTATTATGATCTGTTATAATGGCAGTAAGATGGCCAGATAATGATCCCATGTAGAACAACCAGGTTTAGGGTCGCTGCTTAATATTTTTTGATGTGTGTGAAGCTTTTTAGTAGTGATTTTCTCTCTGTTGTGTTTACAGGATGAGGGCTGTGCTGCTGCTGCTTTTGATGTCTCTTCTGGCCATTAATACTGTAGCAGCTGGTGGGAAAAACAGGAAAGGTAAAACTCTCTGTCTCTCTCACAGTGTCCCTCCTCTCACTCCACTAACTTTTGCATCTAACTTATCCCCATATTCACCATGACAGCCAATGATCCATTCACCTGTCTGACTGGTTGGTCAAATTTTATACTTTTATTGGACATGATCAGTGAAGCAGTAACTTCCCACGAAGATTCAAGATTCAAAATTCAAAATTCAAAATTCAAAGATATATTAGTCACATACACATTCGCACTGGTACAAAGATGCAGTGAAAGGATTTTGTGGCAACCTTCGAGACTGCGCATGAATAAGGACAAGGTGCCCTTCAGTAAGGGCATCTTGAACTGATCTCCCATTAGCTCCAGTGAGGTTGCTGTGTTCAGTCTGAGCAGCTCCCAATGTGAACGTGTGGTATGTAAAGCAGAGTGTTGCTTGAATAGAGCATAGCGAAATAAAGAAAATATTCAAACGACATATTATAAAACGAACTAGTAGATATATCTTTCCTGTCTCTTCAGAAAAAGCCAAATCTTCCAAGACTTGGACAGAATGCACTGACTGGCGCTATGGCAACTGCGTACCTAGTAAAGGGGATTGTGGGGCAGGGTTCAGAGAGGGGTCATGTGATCAGCAAACCAGGAAGATGAAATGTAAAGTGCCCTGCAACTGGAAAAAGGACTTTGGAGGTGACGCACACATGCATACACACACACACACACACACACACACACACACAGGGTGCCAGTGGTCTAATGGACTGTGATATAAGAAATTCATCCATAGATAGAAATCCATAGGTAGATGGATATATGGACAGATGTGAAGCTGTGTTTAATGAAATATCAAGTTCTCTGCAACTGGATGTAGTAGATTCAGACTGAAAGCTAATTTTGCTTCATTCAGCATTCATTTGAAAGACATATTTCCACATTAGCGGAGTGACTGTTTACAGTTTATTTTACCCACAAAATGACAAGTAAAATGGTATTATAATTCAGCATCTCTGTCTCTGTCTCTTCTAGCCGACTGTAAGTATCGTTTTGGTAGCTGGGGAGACTGTGATCCAAGCTCTGGCTCGCGGGCCAGAATCGGGACACTGAAGAAAGCTTTATATAATGCCGAGTGTCAGCAGACTATTTCTGTTTCCAAACCATGCCCTGGAAAAACCACGACAAAGACCAAAGGTTAGAATGGCAGTTTTTTTCTTCAGTTCATGTGGAATGGTGTGGCCATACTGAAGGATCCTCAGTTCTTGGCAGCATGACTGTGAACGGCTGATTGCATTTCTAAACTTACAACTCAGCCATCTACACAGTGCTGCACTGACGGTTAATTTCTGAATTGTTTTTAACTGGATACTGACCATTTTATCAGCAAAATCTCTGATGGTTTTGTTATGAGGATGATGTCAGCTTGTCAGTTAGCTAGTCAACCACAGTATGGTCAGCTGACTTTTACTTTTGTAAACACATCCGATTTGCACAAATTAACATGTTATGTTGCTAGCAGCTAGTGGGGGCGAGTATTTTATCATTCAAGGAATACTCCAATGTTCGCTATAGGTCCACTGCTTCCATTCCTAGTAGCATTTCGTGTTATCTTAGCATAAAGACTTGAAGCCTACAGGTGTCATTAGCCTAGCTCTCCATCAAAGTGAAAAGAATAAACCTTATCGCAATTCTGAAGCTGTCTTTTTGTGGTTGTATCCTTTCCTTTTGCTGATAGTTCAGCTTCTAGGTATGAATCAAATGATTCATGTTCCCAAAATAAAAGTAGTTGTAGGGAATAATTAACTCCAGCATTGTGTCACTTTTAGCTAGCTTGATTAGCAAGAGTAAATAAACAAGATCTTCTGCACAGAGTAGTAAATAATAAACACAAAACTGTGGTTAAATATTCATGAACTGCAATATCTAAAGCTTTGAGAGGTGAGCATCAGTGTGAGCATTTGTGGACTCAACAGAGAAACAAATTGTTTGAAATATTGCACAAAAGAAAATAGTGTCACCAAAGAAAAGTTGTGTGATCATAGCTGAAGAGTTCAACAATATAAAGTTGCTTAGTTTTATGTCACAGAGATTGCAACTACCTGTTATAAGAGATCTGATGGGTGAGGTTCGGGGAGCTTCAACATCAAACAGTGAGAAGGAGAAGAGAATATAATTTCCGTCATGATGGTGGTCATTATTTAGAAATAATGGAGTTGAGAAATATTCGAGCTGTGTAATAACTGGATTAATCCCAGATGTGTGAACTGAATCACAGAGAAATGCACAAGGAAAGCCAGATAAATTAGGGAAATCTCTACCAGAGGCTGTGCATTTAACATAAAAATACCCATGAACCAACTCAAAAAGTTAAGCGCTCCGACAAAAGTAGCTTGCTGAACTTAAACTTGAGGAGTATTTTATGAATGAATGGTATTCATAATATCTGTATGTGTGTCCTTGCCCTTTTCCAGGAAAGAAGGGAAGAGGGAAGGAGATCTAGGCAGGAGATGAGGAAAAGGGACCCTCCAGGCAGACGCAAGATAGTCTTAAGGGTCAACGAAGATAAGAAGAAACAGCTTGATTTTCCAATGGCACACAAGAATGGATTTTTAAGTCTTTGTGAAGTAAATCTGATCACTTCAGGCTTTAAAAACAACAAGAGAAACATGAAATAGAACATCAGGAGATGATCAAATCTCCATCACAAAATAATAAGTCAGTTTTTCTGTTGCTGTGCAAATAAAGCCTTAGAACTAGCCTTGCGAACCACACCAAACCTTCTTCTCAACTACAGTTTCATCTCACATCAAGCTAAATGGTCAAAGCAGGCACCATGCATGTGTGTATATCAAGTAGATCAGAATGTCAATGATTCAAGTGTGAATATATAAATACTCTGAGGGTGCAAGCCAGCAGTGACCAGCATGTAGATCTTTGCTGGCATCTTCTATATCTTTCCCTCCTTGCCGGCTTTATGTTGCATTCCACTGTACTCAAAAATCAGCAAGTTCAGATTTGGTATACTTGACTTCTGATCTAAATGCATTCCAGTGCTTGTGTGTGGAAAATGTGGATACCCACAGCAAACTCATGTTTGCAAGGCAAGTCTTTGATTTTGACAAAATTACCTCAGCAACAACTGCATATAAGATCCAGCAAAGCAAAAACACCAGCTGAGTCAGCTGATAATCTTAGCATTCTTATATATACCACTGCTGGTAGATGTTAGATTTCATTTAACTTGAAGTAGGCAATTTCCCAACTAAACAAGATAGATCTCAATAATTTCAAATTCAAAGTCAATGATTAACCAGTGTCCAGGCATACCAGTCTAAGCTGTACCAGTTTCTTCACCCAAAAATTTGTTATCCTTCTGAATCCATGATGGCAGAAATCCCCCTTCAAAATGCAAAAATGCAACAAAAATAAATAAAATAGCTCCAGCAAAAAGGAAAAGTAATATTTGGGTCTCACTGTTGCTCTGGGAGTTCCACCAGGCTTAGAATCCAGCCTAACCATCTGCCCAGGTCCACCAAATGTCTGTAAATTTGCTGATCAGACCTAAGATGGCAAAGCTTGAATCCCAACTCAAACTGGTTCACCTGTCTCAATCTCCATTCTCCAGACACACCCCCTTTGTCACCTGTGTCTGATAAGGTGGGCCCCAAGAAACATATCCTACTTTGATACCGGATATAGCCTTACAACATACACACAAAAACAAAAAAATTCAACATCATGCAATATATCGAACTGCATCCTGACTCGATTTGCACAATTCTGAGTGAGTTTTGAGCACAATGGAATGCAGCATTTTTTCCCGCCTTAGAATCAGACAGGGAGGAAGGTCAGTGGGTGCGCTCATTTTAGGGCTCCTGCTACTTGGTATACCAGGATCTTCAAGGTGTCACGTCATAATTGAGTCTCGCCATAATTCATCAGCTAATGTTTAGCTTATAAGAACTCCTGCACACCAATGTAACAATTGCAACCAATGAAATGTCCATGGATTTGAATCTATCTTTTAATACATTTGGCCATTGAATTGTGCCGTGTTTGCTACTTATGAGCTCCTGCTTTGGGTGTTGGCTGGTTTTACTGGTCAGATTTAGTGGTGCGAATACTAATTCTTTTAATTGACTTAGTTATTTCAGGCCATCTTACAGTAGTGAATGGATTCCCAATGGATTCATTTGATCCACCTTTGTCAAAATTATTATTTCTAATTTTATTTTCTTACTTTTTTCATTTTGAAGTCAACAGCACCACTTGTCTAATATTAACCAGTGTGTCAACTCACTTTTAATGTATGGACTGTGGTCCAAGAACACTATTTGAACACAATTTGAATTTCAATGTGGCTGGGTTAGTGAATCATTTCACTTCAGTATGATACAAATGAACAATCTATACATAAATCACAAGCCAAATTCTTTTAGGTTTTTGTGTTTCGCTGTTTTTGCCGGCGCTTCAGAGCAGATCAGTTGCTGGGAAGGTGTTGTGTTGTCATTATGAGCAACTCTAATAATCTGGTCTGGTTTATGGGATGAGAACATCTCCATGAGAGTACATCAGAAAGACAGATTTCGAGATAGATCTCTAGATAGATAGATAGATAGATAGATGGAGAAGCCAACAGTTATAAAGGGTTACACTTTAATACTGATGAAAATAGTGTAGACAATGTAAGGATGTATTTGTATGCCTATGTGCCCACCTTTGACTGAAAGTACTAAGGCAAATTTTGAGTTCACAGCCCTTTTCTGCAGGTTGTCAAAATGCATCATGGGAAATGTAGGAAATCATTAACTGAGGTTGAATTACCTCATGGTAGATTAAGGTTTAAAAAAAAAAAAAAAAAGAAAAGTACATTACAGTTATTTCATCATAAAATGAGCCCTGCAATGTACTGAAAAGAGATTGATTATATTAACAGTAGAAGGGTTGAATTTTCCTTTAAGGAAGTAAGCCAAGCCACTTCACATGACTGTTCACATTCACAAATAGACTACATATGATGTCACTACCTTCATGAACCCCTTTGATCAGCAGTGAGATACTTTGTATTTTTATAATAGGCATCTTATCTGCTCCTTCAGCCTATGATATGAAGTCAACTTGTCTTACTTTGTTTTATATATATGATTTAATAAGTCAGAAAAGAGGCAATTAAGGCAATTCCCTAACCAGTAGATATTAAAATACATTCTAGTTATGTTTAATTGATGAAAATGAGATATAATTTTAATGAAACCTGACAGTGTTGTACTGCTGTTTTTGATGTAGCTTCCACCTTACATAACTCTTGTGCTGTTTGCTATTTTTAAAAGACAATGCCATTGTTTTGATATGAGTCATGTTATGTTTGCCTTGATAGGAGCCAATATCTCATAACTGCAAAAATCACCTCATTTAAAGAAAATACAACTTACAAAGTGTCTCTTTCTTTTTGAAAACATTTCTTTTTGTCCTAATGCAAGCCTAATGCAAGCATTCTCAAGATTTTAAAGTTACATGTGTGAAACAGCAATGAAACAGAACAGAACAAAACATGAAAAAAATTATGGACAGAATTGGCCAAATTTAGAAATAAACTGAATGAGTAAATAGATAAATAAACAAACATGTTATTCACTGGCACTAGAGGGAAGATCATAGGATTACCCAAACTGACAGGTTTCATACTCATACTACTTTGGAGATCTGCTGCTCTGGACCGAACTCCTGACAGAGCGACTGATCCGGTTCCTGTTGGGGCAAAAAGATGTTTAAGATATTAGTGTGAAGATTAAAAATTGCACTTGCTGGTGGTGCTAAATGAAAGGTCATGGGGTCACCATAATTGTAATATTTCATCCTCTGTCCAACATAAATGTCACCAAATTTCAAAGCAACATGGTGAAGTCATAGGCCTTCCCAACGGGGCAATGAGTAAATAAATTAATGTAAAAAAAAAAAGAAATAAAACATATGCACAGTATATAAGTGAAATAGTAGTAGTGAAATCTCAAGTGATAACAGAAAAACATGACTGAATGTTATCAATGGGGTTATGGCCTGCACTATTAGTTGCTTCACCTGAGGATACAAAGCTCCTGGCTCTTTCAATCATGGGTTTGAATTCAGTATAATGTTTTTAAACGCATGAAAGTTAAAAATGAATTGAAAGCACTGTTCCTTTCAGTCTTACAAAATATGCATTTCAAGTCAAATTCTTTTGAAATCCACATTTATTTGAAAACAGCTTGTTGTACCTGAACCCATTCAATCGCTGCTTACGCCTGTGTTTTCGAGTTTTGTCCAATTCTGTCTTCCATATCCATCCCCCCTAATTATGAGGCCCTAGATTCATCCTATTTGCCAAAATGAAATTCTGGTATCAGTCTGGTTACTGATAGGACATCTTGTCCACACAGAAACTGATGAATCAAAATGGAGAAGTAAAATACAAAAGTGTCTCCTAAACAGCAGCAAGTGAGCGCTCTGTCCAGAGAAAGCTGTCCTCACCAACACACCGAGTGGAAGCAATCCCTTTACACGAACCCTTTAGTTTGTGACCAGTCTGGTAGTACTATGGTACACAAGGTAAATCATGCTGTGCCAGTAAACAATGCAACTTTCAAAATATTTTAAAATAAACATAAATCATTCTGGTATGTGCAATGAGCAATATAATCCATCAGATTAAAAAAAAAAAAACTACTAAAATCAAAAATACCTTGAAAAGAAAAATATAGAATTCTGTACCAGCCTGCATGACTTGTAATTTGATCATTGTCATGTCTACAACAAATTTTCCAGGTGTACCCATTTTAGGAAAGTGTTTTATATTGTTGATGATTTGTTTCAACTTGGCTGACGCTGCCACTCAGTCATTTTAAACAGCTAATATAACTGTTTGCAATGGTTAAGCCCAGGTAAATTCTCTTAAGAAAGACTTAAGAGGGACCAAAATAGGGACCAATTTGTTACAATGTTGCATTGTATTGTTGCTCAAGATTTGGTTCATGTTCGCATGGCATATACAAATGGACCAAAATTTGTGAAAAAATGTCGTGTGTGAGGAAACAAAGAGTCAGATAAACATAAAACAAAGGAAACAATGAGTGAGATTACGTTATCGCCGATACCAACATTACCATCGGAGTAACCGGCATCATCAACGTAGATGCGTCACCGCAACAGTTGCAATTCTCTGATTGTTAAACCAGTTGATTTCTTGTCAGTGAAATAATCACTTTGAACGCCGATCAATTTTATGTCCCGGAAGTAATGTACTTTACATAATGAAGACACGCTGCATCAGGACACCTAGAAGGCAGCGAACTTTGTCACGGTTGAAGCAGGCAGGTGGACCCAAAAGCAGGAAATAACAGGCAAAGGAAATAACTATTTAAAATTCAAACTATTCAAAATATTTTTGCACGACACTGAGTTGATCCATTCACATCACTTTCATACCACTTCCAGATAGTTTACAGTGCTACTTCTGTTTAAGATAGCCAAGAATTACTGTGTATCATTGTGTGTCACAGCAAAATTATTACAGAAGCGCAAATAAATTTTCACTTTAGTTGACAAATTTCAGACTAGTTCTATGAAAATCAGTGTGCTTGAACATTTGCTAAGATACTACTGGTTGTTTCTGAATGCTTTTTTCTTACAGTGATTGTTTGCTACAGTCTCATTATGGTTAATTTTAATGTTTAGCACACCTAACCTAATGTTTGGACACACACACACACACACACACATCGTCCATGTCCCTCACATGTGTGTCTATACACAAGTGTGCACAGTGCCTCTCTCTCTCCTTCTCTCTCTCTCCCTCTCTCTCTTGCTCGCACACACGCGCGCACACACACAGACACACACACACACACACACACAGACACACACACACCTAGCCTGTCTCATTCTGTCTTTGATGTGTGTAGGAGAAGAGAGCCTTTATCAATAAATAAAAAGCTCCCTGCAGAAGTGATTCATATCTGCCATCTTCATTTCATCCACAGATTCACATTTGCCTGAACTTTAATAAATGCATTTTATCCTAACATTTTTGATGTGTCACAAACTTTTTGTATTATTTTTTTTAAGCTCGCCTTTCTTTTAAATGTTGTATGATGAGTAAACAGCCGAGGCTCTCAATTTATTACTGTGATAAAAGATGTATCATTTTGTTGATGTTTTTTTAATCCTCTCTCTGCATGTTTTACTTGGTGTTTTGAGTTATTTTCTCCTGATATTTTAGAAGTTCATATTCTTTTTTTTTGGTGTTTTTGATATTCCCTTTTTGTTGTTTTATAAAACTTTTCTGCATTCTCCATAGTTTGTAACATCTTCATATTGATTTTAACTGAGTAAAATATTCTTTCTCCAAACGTAGTTAACAGTGACACCGTTTTTTTTTTTTTGTTTTTAGACTTTAGGTCTAACCTAGACAAACAAACAAAGTATGTAAACAATAATCACAGTGTAGCTTAAATGGAACAGAAAACATACAGATGTGTGACAAATGGAAGAGCAAAAAAGGAAAAAACAATAAAATTTCTCTTGATGCTGACGATTAGAATCCACAAGTCTCTCGATGGTTTTTGTACCACTGAACTCTCAAATGTGTTCTTGTTTTGGTAATGAGGGGTTTACGCACTGCAACAATAATGCTACTGCAGCTGTAATACTATCCCTCTCTGTATGTATTTGTTGATGGACTGTTCTTGCTATTCTTGCTCTGATGATGTCACCTAAAGGGAGCATGTTTTTTTATGTTTTTAAAGATTTTTTTAGGCATTTCTGCTTTATTTGACAGTGACATCACATCACATGACATCACAACTCCCCCCTCTAAGATTTCCCCACATTTCCCCTCCTAACATCAACAACCATCATATACAATGTTGACTTCATGGCCTAGTGACCCATGACGTATTAGACTCAAGCATTTCTCAGGTATTTTCAAAACTAACATAATGACCATTTTCTCTCTATTTTACTGATTCTTTAATGTAAATAGCAAACAGAGAAAAAACATCTTTATGTCACTCTGTGTGAGGGTGACATGTGTTATTAGAGTTCACAGTCTCAACAGGTGTGACCTCCTCTGGATCTTTGCTGCTGGTTGTGGGTGTCTTGGGTGTGGCCAGCAGATGGTGCCTTTTTGTAGGTAAGACCTTGGTGTGGAGCTGCAGCCTTGGACAACAGCTGTCATTGTCCATTGTTCTTGCCCATCTATTTTTGTGAATATAGTGTCTCCTGGGTTCAGTGGGGTAAGGATCCTCACTCCCCTCCTGTGGTTATGGTAATGTGCTTGATTCTGCTTGGCTGTGGCACTGGCTTGTCTGATTTCCTTCTTGC
>OMLF01013011.1:0-12292 GCA_900302615.1 Holocentrus rufus | reverse complement strand
ATTTCCTTCTTGCCGGTCCAGTTTGGTTTCAGACTATCCCGCAAGGTGGGTAAGGTAGTTCTAATTTTCCTGTCTATCAGCAGTTCAGCAGGACTGACTCATGTGAAGGAGAAAGGTGTAGCTCTGTGTGCTTTTATTATCTCTGCCAGGATAATATGTGCTTGGTATAGTTATAACTATGCACAACAAATTTCTCTTCTCTTATAGTTGCAGTGATTCAGAAACTTCGAAAAACTTTCGAAAAATTCTTTCGCTCTCTGACTCCATTAATTAGCTCGCTCGACCGTCACTTCTCTCTCCCTCTTTCTCTCATTCACATATGACTGGACATTATTTTTATCCTGTTCAATCCCATTGGGGATGAAAAAGTACAGGATGTGTGTTGCATTTTCTGGGTGAGTTTATAAAACACACTGCTGACGAAGAATAGAATACAGAGCAGACACACAGGAGAACAACACTATAAAAAGATTAAGAGGCTGATGGAATCTGTCAACAAGCGGGGATTAAAATGGGTTCAATAGCCTGATGCTTTACCACTGTAAAAAATGAAGTGTAAAACAGCCGTAGAATGTAGAACATACAGATTGGCTTGTTCTTTCCCTGCACTTAACTACCTTGGCACTCATCGTGGATTCTCTTTAAGGTCATCTCTATCAACAATGTGGCCTCCTCTAACAACCAAGCCTATCGACCTCCCCCCTCACTTTATCAAAGCCTCTAACATTCTCGGGCCACTTTCTCTGTACATTCTCACCACCCATATACGTGCATATTCAGCTATAATGTTGAAATGCATGAGCTTCACCAGCAATCTCTGGGATCTGATAGGGACGT
The DNA here is from genome assembly GCA_900302615.1 of Holocentrus rufus. Lineage (NCBI taxonomy): Eukaryota > Metazoa > Chordata > Actinopteri > Holocentriformes > Holocentridae > Holocentrus > Holocentrus rufus. The sequence continues at coordinate 11,455 of OMLF01013011.1, read as the reverse complement.
TGTCGAGGTCTTTACTGTTCATGATAGGTATGTTTATGGATGGTGAGCAGCCTGAATTCCGATAATTTTTGATGGAAAAAGTCAGCAGTTTTAGTGACTGGGTGCTCTGGTGCCATTACAGGTGGGTTGGCTTCACTGAATTATTTGTTTGGACTAAGCCACAAAGAAAACACTATGTGGCTCAGGTGGATCCCTAGATGTACATTACCTACCTCATTACCTACAAAGCCCTCCACTTTACTTAATTTCCCCACGGGGATCAATAAAGTATTCTGATTCTGATTCTGATTCTGATAACCTGGCCCCCTCATATCTGTGTGACCTCCTTCATCGTCACACCCCCTCCCACTCCCTCCGTTCTGCTGATGCAAACCTCCTGGCCCCTCCCCCCAAGGGCAAAGCACCAAACCTGGGATGGCAGGGCCTTTTCCTTCTCAGGTCAGCTCTTGGTGTGAATGTGGGCAACTGCATAAATATGAAGCGAAACTTGGCGGGAACATGCTCTGCTGACTGAAATAATTACTGTCTTCTGTCATTACAACACGTTGATGTTTCTGGAAATTGCAGTCCACACTATACTGCACTTACTGTATTTCCATATGCATTTATGCATGTACAGTATGTGCCCACAAAGTTAAGGCTACAATCCGCAACTTTTTGCCTTGAGGCAGGACATGTAATGTTACTCCTGCCCTCCTCCCCCTCAGCTGGTCAGGTTCCCTCCCTACACTCATGCTGATGACTTTTTATAACTTGAAACAGCATCTACCCTGAGGCCAAGGTATTGAATAAAGCCAACACAGGTACTGTAGAAGCAAATGGTGAATACAGCCATACTGCAACCTGTTCTTTCTTTTTTTCAATGCCTGCTTCCGTTGTTCTTCTTGTTGTTATTGTGACTTAAGGTAAATGTTCCAAAATGTCCCAAGACAATTGAAAATTTTATTCCAGGCAAACAGGATTTAGACATAAAGAAACAGAATGATAATGTTGCATATATTAATTTCAAAATAGTGATATTTTGATTGCTGTGCAAATGCACCCTTCATTATCTTTATAACATATTATTGTAAAATATTAGTGTCATCTATGTTGTGAAATGAAATTTATTGATTATTGATTGAACTGTAAAAATAAACCTTTCCCTTTCCTTACTTTCCTAAGCAAACATACAGTCACGCATGCACATGCACGCACACACACACACACACACACACACACACACACACACACACTCACTCACACACATGCACACACAGATTATGAGTGTATGAAATATACCCACACAGATTGATGCAAATATTTTTTGGTCAAGGTCTTTATTGAATTTCAGTTAATAGTGTACACATTTTGCTTGAATGTGTGTGTGTGTATGTGTGTGTGTATGTGTGTGTGTGTGTGTGTGTGTGTGTGTGTGTGTGCGCACGTGTGTGTCTGTCATGCCTACAGCAAATAAATATCCTCTGACTCAGAATTACCAGCTAATAGATGTTTCTGGCAAAGTGATTTTTCATTCCCGTAATGAGACTCAGAGAGCTGGAATCTCGACACCACTGGAATGATCACGCTAACGCTGATAACGCTGATGATGAAGCCTTCACCATGGCAACGCATCTGCTCTCTGCATCTCATGCGCCAACCGATGCACATTTCCATGACAACATGATCTTCAGACATATTACTGCTCTAGACTGCTCACTTGAATGGAAATAATTTTTTTCCCATCCCAGTGCTGCAAAATATTACGCATGATGTCACTCTCAAACTATTTTTTTTATTTCACAATGTCAGTGTTTGGACTTTAATTTCTGAGCATCAACACTCGATCTAAAGTAAAAACAGAATTTTTACAACGCAATGAGATAATTCTATTCTTCTAGTTCAAGTCTTTACTTGAATACTTTCTGAATACTTGACTTGAATACATGAATCCCATCATCTTATAGGATTCGGTTATTTTCTTTGAGGCTTTTGTCTTGTTGATGCGTGTTATATTTCCTAATGAACTGCTCCTCCCAAACTAGGTCAGCTCTGATGTTCTGAACTCTGTGTTCCTTTTTGCTGAAACCTTCACAGGCATGAATGATGTGTGTAGTTTCGATATGCGTTACCTTGGTTACCACATGATGTTGGCATGACAACACCAGTAGGAGGGGCTATATCTGGTTGCCAACATTGTTGCTTGGTTACAAAGATAAAAGACAAAAAGAAAAAGAAAAAGAAAAAAAATGGCATTCCAAAAAAACAAACAAACAAAAAAAAGCAGCCAACTTTCTTCATTTAAAATTCTTTTTGTATGTCTCTCCCTGACCCCAGTGTTTAATATTTGAAATATTCTCTTGCATATTACATGTACATACATATATAGTATATTCATTGTACATATTCAATTGGTAAATTCATGAGCACATTTAATAAAAAGGAGGTGCCATTTTCAATGCATCATTGAGTGCAATTTGAGACAACACAAGTTCCCTTGCAACAGGTGGTGCTCAATAGCAGCAATACGTTTCTATCCACAACAGTTGCTTCTGATACATCTTCATTTAAAAGCAACACCGGATGTGTATTGTCCCAGGCTATGCTCATGGATACTTTGAAAATGAGACATCCATTCAAACAGTTTTTTTTAAATCACAAAGTACAAGAGAAAAGTACAAACAGCGAGAAATAGGAAATGCATTGTAGAGACAAAACTGTACAGCTAGGGGGCTTCCCAAAAGCCTCCACTTGCAACCAAAATAAAGTACTTGCCTTACTATAAGGGTTCTCAATGTTTTTAAAGTGTTTTATTTATTTTTATTTTGGAAGCCTCTTGCATGCCTTTGGGAACCCAGGCATGGTTGAGTAGTAGATTAAATTCCAAGCAAACGACATTAAACCCCTTTATGTACAGATGTATGTCAAAATTAAAGGAAACAAAACGACTCCATGTGTGGTTGTTTCCTTTACTTTGGCATTTTCAATACTTTTTTTTTCCTTTTATCTTTTCTAGTAAGAGACCGTAAATATAAAACATCTGTCATATTCTTAAAGGGATGTCCTGACATTGTGAATGTTTGAAATCTCTTCTTTCAGTTGCTTGTCACAGTGTGGCGATAAAGTGTTGAAATTGTTGAAATACAGTCAACTTCTTTAAGGGTTTTTTCTTCATTAATTAATGTTTTACTCCCTATTGTGGAAGAGCCTGGTGATAAAAAATAAGTAAAATTCACAATGTCAAGAGATCACTTTAAAGTACATGCTCTATACATTGGCAAACGTAAGATAAATATATTTCAAATACTTTGAAAAAACACAAGGATTATGTCTCCTCTCATGAGAATGATTCAGTATGTTGAGACAGATTTAAGTTGAAATATTCAGAACTACTTTAACCATGTGTGAAGTGGTGTGTATTTACAGCAGTGGGCTTAAACTTTGTGCATACAGTGGTGTATTTTAAACTAGTAATAGTTTTGCTACCATTGTATTGTACATGATATTTGTTTCCGCCATTAGATCAACACAAAAAACTGGACATTGATATACAGGTAACTACCAAATTAAAGGAAACATCAAGCTAGAGTGTGTTCGATTCAGTTTGATAGCTGTACACAGGGTTCCTTCCAAACTGTGAAACGGAAAATCTGACCTTTGTGGCACAGATCCGATCTTCCTGTCTTAAGGAAAACTACATTTGGCATGGCTTCTTCATGTCAGGATGGCCATGAGAAGATAGAACTTGTAATGCAAAAAGTTCAAAATCTATTTTGCTCCTGTGTGAATGTCAGACAATCAACAGCAACAGGAGAATCAACTGACCATAGTATTCCATCAACACAATATGGTGCTGTCAGTCTGAATGATTGTATAAATATATAAGAGAAGTCCTGACCCGACGTGGTAAAAGGAAGCATGTCCTTGGAGGAGCACTGATTGTAGAGTCTAATGATAACGTTATTAGGATGGTCAGACAGATTTGTAATGGGGAGGAGCAAAGCCAGATGCAGAGGGATACAAGAGACAGAGCCATTCGTTCGTTAAAGCTACACGAGGCAACTTTATAACATCTGCCACATCTGCAGCCAGTCTGTGTTTGCTTTGTAACAAAGGGACGGAAAAGACAAAAGAGCTAATATTGGTGAGTTCAGCTGTCTCTGAGTGGAGCACTCGTTCACTATTGTTTTTGGAGGCACTTTTTGATCTTAAGAAAAAAAAAATCCACCCTAATTCAAATCAGCACTGTTAAAAATGGAGCGAAAGTTCTCACTGTCATTATAGCTCTTAAAGACATAAAGACTACAGGAGTCAGGAATTAGCCCAACTCTGTTAAAATGTGCCTTTAGTGCTTTCAAGCTGCTGTTATATGCACCCCTCCACCTCCTCATCACTGCCTCATCCGCACAGATTCATCAGTTTCATCAGTCTCATTAGAAGTCATTAGCCTCCATCACCACCAGTGTCTGGACTGCATGGGGGGATTTATTATGCGGGGCTGATGCCCCTCGATTTAAAATATCCCTGTAGAGTCAAAGCACCAAAGACTTTCTAGACCAAGACTTCACCATCACTTATCTGTTACAATAAACTATTCTCTTCATACAAGTTCATACAGGGAGAAATACATCATAGAAGAGGCGGAGACATCAATTTCTGCTCCCACTGTAACCTCAGTAGACCAGGATGCAATGCAGGTACAAGACGTGTGTTTTGAATATTTGGGCCACAATCATAATCTAATGTTCACAAACGCGTTGGCTGTATTTGTACGTCTATACAACCACCTTTGACCGAAAATACCAAATTCATGCCCCTTCTCTGGAGGTTCTGAAAAGAGATTCTGGGAAATGTTGGAAATCACTGGCTGAAACACGAGTTAGACGATGCAGGTGAGGGAAAGTATGTACAACAAAAAAAGTAAATGGATATACTCATCACAAAATAAATCATTAGAATGCATTGTGCATGCACAGTACAGTGTAAGAGCACAGGGTGGTATTTTCCTCGGACTTTCAATTCGCTGTTTTCCCCTCAGTGTCCATAGCAACGGCAGAATTTAATTTGGACACATAGGTTGAATCTACAGAGTCCCAATTAGTAAGGATGGGATGCTATTCCCTGCTGCAGCCATATTATAGGATTCAGTCTGATAAAACAGATGGACCTTAACATAAAAATCTTGGTGCAACTTCAGTTAATTCAAATAGTCTGTAAACCAGTCAGCCAGTCTGTCTACTTTCTCCACAACTCTGCAAGTCACCCATTTAATCAGTAGATCTGTTAGCTTATCAGCTAATGAGTCTGCAAATTAATCAGCCAACCAGCCGGTGATCCAGTCTGCCAGTCACTTCCCCCAATAATCTAAGTTGTCCTTGACATATAGGAGTCCCTGAATAATAATGAAAGTACAGTCAATTATTCAGTCTGGCTTCATCTTTTTCTGCCTCTCCATTCCTCACTCTTTCATCTCTCTGTCTTCTCCCTGATGCATTCATCCTCACTGTGTCTCTATCATTCTCTCCCTCTCCCATTAGTCTTTGTTCTGCTCTCATATCACACTGAACAGCCGGTCTCAAGACATTAGCTGTTGCCCTAATCTTATTACTGGACGCACTAGGATAAGAATAAAATAATAAAGGATTCGATTTACGACATGTATTCCAAGAAGCCAATGCAGTGATAGAGGTAACACAAATATAGTGTCTGTCTTGCAGAATTCACATGGAAGGGACATATGATAATAGTAGCAGTAGAAAAATAGTAGAAAAGGTAGTTGTACAGGAAAATTAAGGAATGAATGTCAGAAAACACATGCAACAAAAAATAGTGGACCTTTAGTTCTAATGTTAGTTCAAATGTTGCCTTATTTCATGCTTTCATCAGAAGACAAAAACAAACTAATGCACAAAGTAATGGTCGTACAACAGCGACAGGTATTTTGCAGACATTGTACAAAAGCCCAAAACAACTTTGAACTGTGCACAGTAAAAGTAAATGATGCCAAGTCCACATCTTTATTTATGAAATATTTATTTTATATCTTTAAAGAGAAAATGCTAATCTTTTATTTTTTTGTAAAATTGAGGAAATCCAAATGATCTGCTTTTCTAATTTGATATAGAATTTAAAATGTATGAATGAATGAATTAAAATTGGATGGATGGAAAACCGGATGGAAACCCAGCAAGACAGAGGGAAACAGATGATCTAAGGCAGAGAGTAGAGGGAAGGAGGAGGAGAAGCTTTTGAAGTTTTCCTGCTGTGTCTCCAGCCCCTCTCATCGAGAACGACAACTGACTAAGAAAGGAAAATGTCTTGGCTTTCATTTTCAACAATGTCTCTTTGGAATTCACTTCTTCCCCAGTTGATAAAACTCCTGAAAAAAGATCAGTCATTTCCAAATGATCACTGTTTAGGAACAACTTGCGACTTGTTGCATGTCAAGACAAGCGTTTGAAATGTGTCACTGGCAACATTGCATGAGGTTTGAAGAGGTGGAAGACAAAGCACTATTACTTAAGTTTTAAACAGCCAGAGTATTTTCTTTGAAATTGCTCAGTAAAATTATATCCTCTTTTCATCAATTCATTTCATCCGTCGCACGATTTCTGAGCCCTACAAGCCTATTTTGGATGAACTTGATGAAGCTTTGGGGAATGATGCATTTTGATATTAATTAGTCTCTCAAGTTAGACTGTCTCTTCCACAATCTTTGAATGCTCCACAGATGAATCTGTAATTCAGATCATTAAAATTTGAGGAGAGGAAGCGATCATATCCCGCCGGAAAGTACTGGCAGAGTATTCAATCAGTCAGACAAAGTGTTCACAAAAATACATTCCCCTTGGAAAAGAACAAGACAGGTAGCTAGATAGATGGATGGATGGATAATACAGCGAAGAAACTGGTGAAAGAAGAAACTGAAAGACATAAAAGATGTCCTCGCAGTGAAGAGGAACTTCGGCAAAATGTGGACTTCTTCTATAGTTCAGAAACAAAGATGCAGCAAATTTGGAGGTTAGTTGATAACGTTATTGAGTTTGTTGCTCAGCAGCTAGCTATCTAGGCTCCAACTAATTTGGTTTCCAGTGGGAGTTATTTATGCATGTGCACAGGGGATACAAAAGTCATGAAATAACCGGATATCCACCTTATTTTGCTACTCATTTTCAGCACTTCTTAAGTTCAGACTGTTCGGCAAAGCATTTGGAAATTGCATGAGCAAACATATCTGGCTTGAGAGGCTAGACATTCATAATCAACATCTACAAAGTGAAATGGCTGGTGCCCAGCACAGCGCCACCAACAGGACAGAAAGTCCCCAAGCTTCAAGCAGCAAAGTCTCAGACACCGCACATCACACAAGTTGCAACTTGCACCAGTTGTGACGAAATTCATGGTCGCTGTTGATTTGTATTATGTGTGGACCTCATGAATCTATGAAATTACGACCTTCTGCTTTTCACAAAAAAACATTTGCACAGGATAATCACATTCACCAGTTTCACCAGAATACAATTAAGGTCAAGATTGTACAAGTAATGTCTTCCTGATGTAACAAAGCAAAACTAGCTGTTTATGCTGAAAATTAATTCAAAACCTCCTTAATTAGATTCCACTACTGCTAAGAAGGTTCTGCATGCCAAAAAATGGCAAATGAAATTTACCAAATGAAATACCAAATGGAATTTCAGCATTCGATTCACATGGCGTGAGTATTATCAAGGGATCTTCATCTTCACCAAATACCACAGGTAATATGAAGAGAATTTTTTACTTTACAAATTACAGACATGGCAGATGTGCACAGGAGTACAATCACCAGCAGTCTCTGCATTTTTTTTTTTTTTTGAAATCGTTGGGTTGAACAAAGTTTAAGAGCAGCTAACAAAAAGAAACCCAAGTTACTCTGACACTTTTGAATAAAAATTATCAATGCGCAAAGATAGCCCAAATGATCCCAAAACTACCAAGGCTGAAATACTTGTCTTTCTGTATAACAACTAAATGACTACAATGCATACAAAAATACTGAAGGGAGAGAAAGATGTTAGTCTGCCAAAGCACACAGACAGTCCAGTTCCACATACATACAAAAACAGCCTTCTCCACCACCATTAGCATGTTAGTTTGAACACCAGATGAGTTATCATTAACTATACACAGATGTGCTGAATAATGATATGCTTTTCAGCAGTGTATGTGTGCAAAGCACAGATGCAGCATTTGGCATGTCTACACAATTTGAGCATCTGTGCCTTTTAGATACAGCTTTCTTTCTGGTCAAGAATAAACAACTACCTCATAACAAGCTTATTTTAGTCCCTCACAATTCTCAGTTTCCTTTTGGTTACCAGGTCCAAAATGGAAGCGAATCCCCTCTTTTTTTCAGAAATATATCTTCTTGTGAATCCTTTATTGACACACTTTTGTGTGTTGAAGACAATCATACTGATATGATTTTTGGTGGCTCTGTATACTTGTAGTATGTATTGGCTTTGTACAGTTTTGAGTCAGTTTTTCTCTTTTATACACATTATACATTGTAGACAGATTAGACTAGTCTATTCAGAGTCTTCTCCAATCTGGTTTTGTGTGGCATGGTACTCTGGTACTTTTTCATTGTTATTATTCCTTTATTTATTTATTGGAATAGCTTAGTCAAGACCAGGTTCTGGTTTTCGTTTGTCCTGGTATTGAATGGTAGAGTTTGAATTCAACTCATCTAATTTCAGCTGTACTGAATCTGCTATCAGACAATTTGTTGCACTGATATTCAATATATTTTATATTTTATATTATTTATATTTGAATTAAAAAAAAAAACCAAAACATTAATTCGAGGCTGTTTTCAAGGCAGAATTACAATAATAATTTGGCTTCTTGAGGAGGTCAGTGGGTGAGGGCTGTTGATCGAGTGCGTGTTCAGTTCACACTGATATCCAAAACAATTCGGCAAAAAGAATCCCAGTCCTTGCCTTGGTCCCATGATTGGATATTTTACACTGCTGTCATCAAAGAAACTATCATTTTGTCGTTGTGGCCTTCACTTTCATCAGCGCAATGGTTCAGGCTGATAAAGCAGCCAAATTTGTTTGCATTTTTATGGTAATGTGAGCTAATTTTCAAAATTTAATCTCTCAACCAGTGGCTCTGTAATTGGCTTAATTTAGTTTGGCCCAGTTTTGTCTTTATTCCAGTTTTAAGCAGACCACTACTTGTGCTTTGTTAGATACAGGTAACAGCCAAAAGATGGGAAACACCAAAGTGTTAGGAGAAGATGTTGGCATTTTCCTTATTTTGGTAGTTACCTCTGGATTGTCACTATGGCAGTGTGATATGTTTCAGTTTTTGGTCTATCAGTGTCCTTCACTGTTGACTGTCTTTGCTCTATTACGTAAAACAGGGAGGGGGGTCCACAGAGAGTATTTGTTCTTTCTTTAGAAGTTCAGAAGTTGAATACCTGGAAGACGAACTTCCAGCTACTTAAAATCATTTTTTGGATACTGTATGATTTTTTTAAAAAACATTTTTGGTTGTATTTGCCTTCACATATGCAACACAGATTATATCTGTGTAGTGGAGGGATATTGTTGTCAAAATTGCCAGACATGTTAAGTCAGTTCACACCTGGCTGCTTGTCATAAGTATTCCACCTTAATCTGGACTAATCCACTGTGTGTTATAGCATCATTCAATGGACGGAAACATCACTTCTTCACCTGACTGCAAAGAGTAGCTATCAAGATTGTCTGACCTAGAGCGACAATGTCCACACTAGGCTGAATTAAAAAGGAGGCGTATGCCCCCCTTTTAAAAGGGATGAGGTATGGCAATCAACTTGTTCCATTCAAAATCCTTAAATCCCTTGCGTGGTAAAATACTCTCAACACTGAGGGAATAGTAAAATTTGATTTGAGAAGAAGGGTGCCTGGGTCCTCTGACGTCCTCACTCCTCCTCAGTCCCAGAGTGGATGAAAGGGGTGTCATGATTTTCTTTCAGCAACTTTTTCCATCCTTTCTTCTCTTCAATCTGAGGGATTGGTACTTGACTTGGGCTTGACGAGCTCCTGAGCCATACTAAGCTGACACAGTCATATTGTAAGCCGACAGAAGCCCGGCCCAAGTCCTGCTGAGCCTAAATATCTCCCCCTGGGCCATGGAGGATTTTCCCCCACTTTGGCTGACTAGTAGACACTTCATTTCTCATATGGGAGAGCTGGGTTCGAAATGGGCCTGTTACAAATCCATGAAGTTGGTCATATGTCATGTCTGTGTCCTTGACAAACACTTGACCTCTCCACAAAATTTGAAATTATTTATAACTGGCAGCTGACATTATTGCCTAAATATAGAATTTGTTTCTGCAATGTGCAACCAGGCCAAATCCATTCATTGTAAAATATCAAATTCATGGGTATCATTAAGCAAATCAAATAGCTAGTTTATAAAGAATACCTGAATAGTTGATTTTTGCAAATATCAGGGTTCTGCAGGATACTGATTTTATGTTTGTCCAACAGATGATTTCGTCCTGATTCATTTTTTTTTTTTTTGATTGTCCTATTTGCAGCCTTTGCATGTCTAAGTGCCTGTCTGTGTCTGTTTATCTGGGATAAGAGGGAGGGATGAGAGAGAGGAGGGCTAAATGAGGAATTCCTTTCCTTCTCCTCCCATTATGCCCTACTTTCCCTCCCCAAGCTCATCAGTCCTTTCCCTAAATTCCCTCCTCCCCATTCTCTCTCCCCTCACTCTTTAATTCCCTCCCATCCAGCTGTTTCCTCTTTAACATCCCTTTATTCTTCATTCTTTACTCTTTATATCCCTTTACTGCAATTTTCTCTCTCTCTCTCATCCTCTTATGTTTTTGATTCTTTCCCTCCCTCTATACACCCTACATCCTCCTCCATCATGCTTGCTATTCATTATCTGTTTTTATGGAGGCTTCGCAGTTGTGTCAGAAATCTCCTATTAAGCATGTCTAGCTCTGTCTTGCAGATCCATTGGAGAATTGTCTGTGCACAAGTAATGACTAAATATACAATCAGGCTCGAAAATGAGGGATACCTGAAAGTTTGACAGGGTTAATTTGCTTCCAATTTCATATCCAAAACATTTCGAGCCTGAGAAGAGGTGCTCAGTTAACCTGAACAGCTGCAAAGCAACCAATGTAAATGTAAGTCATGGCTTAGAGCTCGAACATGAGCGAATATTAGATATATTAGGGACCAAATACGATGGTAAGCTAGCTAACAACCTGGCATTTACTAAACACAAAATAAATGAAGTAATCAGACACCTCACAGACATTAACAATGTCTACTGAATTCTGTTGGGATGGCCGAATCATAATTTAGAAGCACCTCCAACATGGTGTTACAAGACCATCAATCCATACCTGCATTCCTCCTGTCTATTTTTAGTACCAAACCTTTGCTCTTTCTCTCTCTCCATATGGATTCCTACCCCCCTC
>OMLF01013008.1:0-20270 GCA_900302615.1 Holocentrus rufus | reverse complement strand
CCCGAACCCCCTCAACCCCCACCACTGGGCCCCAGTGCACATTTCTATCCGTCCTGAATCTCAGCATCCAGGAACACCTGTGGTACCTAAAGGCAAGTCCTTCCTCAGAACCAAGCTTAAGAGTTAACACTTGTGATTTGGACTCTTCACATCAGCAGACTTAAATTGCAGGAAATAAAGAGGCTGAATGTTTTCCTCTTCAGAATACCTGTCTATGAACTGTAGATATTTCTGTTTGCTTCAAGTGAGTAATGCATATTAAGCCAAGCTGAAAAGATGCCCATCCACAAACTCCAGATAGCTGGTCATAACCTGTTGAACTCCATTGGAATGCATATGTTTATACTGAAATGTGTGTTTTCTATGTTCCACAGCCATCCATCATAACTTGAAATTAAAGTTTATTATCAAAGTTTGTATTTGGTGGCGTGAAATTCATTTTGTATGCCTATTAAAGGAATACTCAATTTGGGACAATTTGAGCAAAATACCCTTTTTCCGACTTAACCCAGCCTGAGACAAGAAGTTCGATACTATTTTCACCTCTGTACGTCAGCTGGTTTGGTTCCTATGGGTAGCATTTCATGTTAGCTTAGTATAAAGATTTGAAGTCTACAGGAGTCGTTAGCGTAGCTCCATTAAAGTTGTTAAAATCTTAGAGGAACCCTGAAACTGTCTTATTTACACAGTGTATCATGTTTATTTGAAATACACATCTTGGAATTTAAAAGGAAAAAAAGTTGTTTTAGAAGAAATTACATAGTAGGGACTGTAACTGCTGAAGACATGTTCATTCGTTATAGTTCCTATCTCCTAAAACTATTCTCATTAAAAAAAAAAAAAAAATCCAAGATGTGTATTTCATTACTGTCTAACACATGATACATTGTGTAAATAAAACCGCTTCAGAGATGTTGTACGGTTTATTTTTCTCACTGACGGAGCTAGGCTAATGACTCCTGTAGATTTCAAGTCTTTATGCTGCCGCACCAATGGACGTCCTGAGGTGAAAACGATATTGAACATCTTGTTTCACTCAGGGTAAGTCAGAAAGGGGTATTTTGCCTAAAAAGTTGGAGTGTACCTTTAATATGTTTGTGGTCTGTGAAGTAAACCACAGGAGTTTGCTCCAGTAAGGCTGTGTTCTGGATGTTAAGGCACTATACTGCAAGGTCACACGCAGTAGGCTTCACAACAAGTATGCTATGTTTAAAATTACTTTTGTCTTTCAAAATAGAAAACAAATTCAAATGACAGATCTTGCAGCCCACTGTGAGCACGGATATCCAACCATGTCAGCAAGTACTTTTAATTATAATGTCAAATGATACATTTTAGCATAATCATAATCTACGATTGGTTCAGCCTACTGTTACCTATCCACAGGGGATAGATACATGTCCACTAATTTCTGACTGATGAAAACATGTTATTTGCAGACAGTTTTTTTCTTCTGACCTCTGTTCTCCGTTTTAATGATTTATTCAACACACTGTGAAAATTAACCCTAACATTGAGCATTTTGTCTGCATGGTGTTTTTTCTGAGTCAGTTATGTTTAGGCGGCTCTGGTCCATTCCATCAGCGGTCGTCCGTGCCTTGGTTTGCGCCCATCCGTCTTTCTCCACCTTTAAAAGCATTAGGGAGGAAGAAAAGAGGAGAGAGGGAGGCGACCGCACAAATACAATGATCTCAGAAAATGGTAACGACAATCTGAAGGCCGACTATCCCAGATCCGACGAGACCATCTGTCCAGACTCCCCCGTCTCTTCGTCTCCAGAAGCCGGGCAGCTGTTGAGCAGGAGGCGGGGCACCCAGACGACGAGCGGCAGCATTAACCCGGAGGAGAGCAGCATCCAGCCCCTGGTCTCCTCAGCTGCGGCGGCCGCCAGCATCATGACATCGGGGGAGTTCATGCAGACCGCTCCCCTGCTGGTGCACAAATCCAAGAGGAGCCTGCTGTACAAGGCGCTCTGCTTCCTCATCCTCATCTTCCAGGGCGGCATACTAGACTTCTACCTCATCATCTTCACAGATCTGTACTGGTGCTCATGGATAGCCACGGATCTGGTTGTGATATCCGGCTGGGGCATTTTCTTCATGAAGAACGCCCGAAGCAAGAGGGAGCGGGCCTGCGGCTTCCACCAAAAGAGCTCCATCTTCGGCTGCAACCTCGGGGAGTTCACCTACGCCTACCTGGCCTGGCTCATCTACGTTATCGCGTGCACCCCGAAAGTCGTGCTCATCCTGGAGACGTCCATCCTGGACCTCATCGCTCTCAAAGTCCCGTGCGGAGTGACCGGCTTCAAAATCATCATGCTGCTCTCCGCGCCGCTGCTCTTCTGCCTCATCAACTCCATCATCGAGGATCTGAACGGGGCGACGCGCCACCACTCCCAAAGCTGCTTTATGAGCACCTGCCTGGACGTGCTGGATAGCTTCACGCTGGTGGAGATGCTGCTGAGGAACGAGATCCCCACCGTCTACCTGAAGTATACCGTCATCTCGGTGTACTTCGTCGCGCTGGCCGTCCCGGTCGTCTGGCTGTACGAGCTGACCGCGTCGGAGCTGCGCTGCCGGTGGCTGTGGGCGAGGTTCATCACGGGCCTGGTGGTCAACGCTCCTTTACTGGCGGTCAGGTGTTTCCAGGTTTACGTTTACAAAATGCCCATTTCGGTTTTCATGTTCAAAAATATGTTTTTCCTGGTGTGTGAGTTTCTGGAGCTGGTGGAACAGTGCGTGACGGTGCGCGGGGTGAGGCGGCTGACCAGCGGCAACAACCCGGCCCAGTTCTCTCACTGCGTCTCCGAGAACGACATGTGTCCGCACGGCTATGTGAACACCCTGGCTGTCACCCAGTCATAGGCCACGTCCTGCTCCGGTCCTCTGGTTAAATGCCAGGAGCGTATATCTCCTTCACTGACGGCAGGACTCTGGAGGACTCATGCTGCGTTCCGGTCACAGTTGGAAATAGGAAATTCCGCTTTTGGTTAGGTAGGCATTACAACCTCCGTACTGGATCCTGAAGCTCAGTGATATTATGTCAATGGTATTTAGCAACAACAGCAAGCAAGTCAGCATAGAAGGCTACTTACTGTAAGTTCATGTTTATAGCCAATTTCAAATTTATACAGCGTCTGGCAAAGGGTCCCGTACACGGTATAATAAAGAGACGAAGCCGTCAGTGGTCGGGATTTTTTCCATGCAGAAAGTGATCTGTGCTTCAGAATGCGAAATTATTTCTTTTTTTATTTTTCGAAGTGAAAATCCTCCACATTTAAATCTTAGCTCCCTTTACTTAATGCTGTGTGGGAACTTTCTGCAATTTTGGATTAGGACTTCATCCAACACACCAGCAATTTAATATTCCCTTGCCCCCACTACTAAATGTACATGTTCAACGATTTACCACGTGTTTGATGGATTTCCAACTTCCCAACATGTCTGGAGCGCAACATGAGTACCAGCCTTATGATGGTCCCTCCTTACAGACCAGTCAACAGGTGCTACAGTCAAACCCAACACCTGCAATACAACAAAATGGAGAATCATCTGCAGTGTACTGGATCCTGTTGAGCTGTGGTTGTTCTGGCTGTGAATTAAACCATTGCACTTGTAATGAAAGGCACTTTAAGTGTGACAACTGCTGGACCTTGTGCGTGGCTTTGGAAAGTGAAAGTGCAATTTTAAAGGTTTGATTCAAAAGGTCCAAGCTAGGTTCTAACTTTCGGTGTAAATTAGTGTTTTATATTGATAAAAAGTATTGTCTACCGGGTCTGTCCTGATTCTAAATGCTGTTTCTGGTACTGAGAATAGAGCCGACACTTGTGCATAATTTAATGCCGTGCATAATGACCCAGTATTGCCATGCCAAACAGGTTTTTTACAGCCCTTTCCAATTGAGGGCATGTGGGGGCCATCAAGGATTTTTATTGATTATGCTACCGTTTAATTTCTTGGGTCAGTTTTTTAGATCACAGATAGTAAAAAGTTATTGGCTACTGTTCATCCAACTTTCCTTTTCTCAAATCGGCCAATTGCTGATTGATTATATGTGGTGTTCACAGGACCTTTCCACCCTAGAAGTGTGTCTTGTAAGGGACAACACACATCTGTTTAACTCTTCAGCACAAGATATGTTAACAACATCTTGTCATGTATGATTTTAGCCATCAATATATCAGTCAAATTAATTGTAATACTTTGCTATAATTATTGTTAATAACTGAGACCTTAACATCAATAATTATTGCAGCATTCTTCTTTGCTTGCTAATTACATTGAATCCAGAAAACCAACCACTTTATCATGTTTATAACAGTTAATATTTTTCATTCATTATTATAATATAATATTCAGGGGGTTGTACTGGCTGGTTTGATTACTGGTGGGGTTACAACCCTCCCATCCTCTCTGGGATCTCCGCCTATGGTACAACTGTAAAGATGGGAGTCAATCTTTTTACTCAGCCTGGGTTGTGAAAAACAAAACGTATCCCTTAAGCAAATGCTGTGCACAAAGAAGTAACACAAGTGTGTCTTGTCCCAGACTAAACACACCAGTGTGTTGAAGATAACATCTGCTCTCAGACTGTATGTAAAAACCCTATGGTAACACCTTTCCAAGTGAAAATTGGGGGACAATCTGCATCCAGGTGCTATAATAAGAACAACACTGTTGATACTAAACCATTTAAAGTGGGTCAGTGCTAAGCATACTAGAATGACACACCGGGATGTTTTGAATAAAAATAAGTAAGTCAGAATTATCTCTGTGCCCATGGTAGAGTTACTGTTTCATAGCTTTTAATAATGTTTGTCTGGGTAAAGCAAATGGCTAATCAAAGTATTTTAAAATATTTATTGTGATGGAAGACTATGTGCAATACAGTATAGTGCAGACATTCAGTGAAGACATTGTGCAATATGTTCCAGAGGGGTCTTATTTTGTTTTCAGTGCCTACACAATTTTTTTCCCAAGAGTAGTTATTGTAGTAACCATAAGGTGAATTTAATGGAACTGAAGGCATGAGGGCATTCTGTGCAATTTTCTAACTTTGTTTGCTTCTCTAAGAGTTAGCAGATTATTTTGGCCTGAGGTTAAGTTGACTTGTGCCTTGTATGTATTGTGGCAGGAAGGTAATGAGTGATGTGGCCAGATGTTGAAGAAAATCCACAACAGGTTATTTATTCACGTTGGGCAGTTCAGTCAATAGGTCATTTTGAACAAATCTTACAGCAGCAATACTGATGATCTGCAGTGTCAATCTGCAGTGTCACTGACAATGTAGGCAGACTGACTACCATACAGCACAGAATCTATGGGCTCATCCACTTGGAGCCCAGCTTTGGAGCTGGAGCAGCTTTGGAGAGACTTGTTCATGGACATTAATCTGTATTGAACTGTCCAACGTGTATAATGAGTGAAGTGGTGGATGCCTGCTTTAAAGGGGTCAGCATGACCAATCACAGGATACATTTAAGTTGCCTGTAATGTTGACCAGCAAATTGAGTAGTAATGTTCTATGAATTTGATACAGAACCAAGGTTGGGCATCATTTTGTAGACTGCAAATAACCATTTCAGCGATTCAGCATGTAGTCCAAAATGTCTACAGAAAATAAGAATGGAACTGAAATTACTAAAATTCATCAGCCCATGTCACATTTGTCACCCTTAAGTTCCTTTTTCTTCTGACTGTTGCTAGTGAAATGTTACGAGTTGGAGAGAGATGACTACAACAGTCAGCTGTAGCTATTTGGCAGTTTGTCATAAGCTAAATCTATATCCAAAACAACTATAATGTTCAATGCAAGACTATGGAAATCTCAATTATCTTAATGTACAATGCACTCAGGAGATTGAGACAAGCAAGAGGTTGCTCTTTGTAATTTTGACATTTTGATAGCCAAAATCCATATTAAAAGTAACCAAAAGACGGAAATAGGTAACACTGATGCAATGTATTTTAATCCATCATACAAAACCTAGTATATCTCATGGATATCCATTCAACACCACTCTTATTTTTAGCATTTCTGTATGGATTTTGGACTACACACCAGTTGCTGGAAATCCCAATCTATGGCATGCAAAAAGACAATTTCCACTTTGGTTCTCTATTGCCTTTTAATATGGACCTTTTATTGTGACCTAGCTCCAGCAGTGCTGTCATGCAAGTAGTGTAACAGACAGTGGGGTAGCCCAGGCTCAAGCATGTAGTCTTGTATCATGTAGGCAAGCCCCTGCTCTGCTGAAGTGCCCTTGGGCACCACGCTGAATCCCCACCAGCTCCTGGCTGCTGCTCTGTATCTGACCCTTACCTCTGACCTCTCTGTGGAGGTCAAGAGGAAAGGCCATTTTCCTACAGGGAGACAGAGGATCTCAAACAGCAGAGTGGCTGTGTGTTGTCTGTGTTAGTGTATTGGCTACAGTACAGTATTAATCATGGATGTTAATGGTTCTCTTGGCTTTGTTTCTCAGATTGCACTATGAGACAGAAAAATGGCTTTTGCATTTGTTTGTTGCTTATCATATCTTGCCAAAGTATTTAAAAGTTTTATACTATTTTATATAATTTCCTTATGCCAGTAACAAGTTTGCATCATGTAATCTTATGCTGTTGGAAGGGGTCTGCAACAGTGTTTATTTGGATTTGCACATGAGGCTTACAACAACCAGGACTATTTATTTACATTTTCTTCTCAACTTAAATACAGTAGGCCTTTAACCTGTAAGAAGAAGCACAGTGCATCATCACACAAATACTACCAAAGGACACTACTTTCCTGGACATAAAATATTCAAAAGACCCGATCAGGCCACACTAGTTCTTTTTTTGTTATTTACATGTAATGACAAAACACAATTTGTGTGCAGTGCTAACACTTTTTTATGTCCTGATATTATATGGGCTATCATTTTCTCAAAAATCGTTTACAGGGGAAACAATTGCTATTGTTTACAAAAAGCAAATTCTACCTGTAAAATTGTGTGGTGTACTGCATATCTGTATTGATATAATTAAATCTATGTACCGTAGATGTACAACAGAGTATTATGTGGTTTAAAACAAATAAATCTATGAAAAGAACTGTACAAAGTGATTCTTGTATATTGTAAAGACAGACTGACAGATCTTAAAAGGAAAATCAATGACCTTGTGAATGTGCTGTTTTATCTAGTGTGTATAGAATTCTTTAGTTATTAATGGAAAAAAAATCTATAATATTATACATGTCACAACAGCTACTTGTGACATAGCTTGCATTTCTGGGCCTGTTTTGTTGCTTGGTGGTCTATTGTTCATATTCACAAAACTGGCCAGAGACAATGACACACCAGTGTTAAGATACCAGTGCAACTATAAAGGGATTGGATAGCAGGAAATGTTTCAGCGATCTAAAACATTGATAAATGTCAAGTGTAGCCTAAATAGACCAGAATGCAATGCAGCCGTAAGTTATGGACTGCATTTGTTTCCATTAAAATGCTTTGTGCTGGATGTTGTTTCCCTTGAATTGAGGGGGGCACCTCCACAATGGAAAAAATGTCTTCAAAATGGTTTATGCAAGAAGAATTTGGTTTCAAATTATGTTAAACAAGGGAGCATTTATTCTCCCTCATTCTCTGCTTTTTCCTCCGTACAAAATGCCAAATATATCCCACAATCCGCTGCTCTGCTCTGGTTGCTGAATGCATGCTGAATGTAACAGAGTGATAGCTGATATAAATTATACAGTTTCTGTACTTAAATTTTTCATATTGCTGCACGATCCAAAAGCGAGCAGATTGTTAAAAGATTCAGTGTTTTAATCATTTCAATAACCAATAGGATTACGGGATGGTTTTTTGTTGTACAGCAGGCATTTTGTCACCAGAGGGAAAGGAAAACAAAGAAAATGTAGATGCAAATGCAGCCATGTTGTGTTTTGAAGAAGCAGCATGCCCATGATCACAGACTCCAACATTCTCAACCTAGAGGCTATATTAACATGTCCATACCACTCCCTTTGATTGACAGCAATCAGTTCACACCCCTTCTCTGGTGGTTGTCAAAAGGCATTCTTCAAAATGTGGGAAATTCTTATTGAAGTCCAAGGCTGACTGAGGGAAAGTGGGTGTGCCAAAAAAGTAAGTAATAAGTCCTAGTATGCACTGAATGCCTGAGCTGGATGAGAATGCGGAAAGGTATCACTTTCCTCCAAAGAGGCTTCAGGGTCCAGCTCATTGTATTTCTGAAACAGCTCTTCTTGCAGCCTTACCAGAGCCATCAAGGGATCCTCCTCACTAGGGCACTCCTGCTGGGAGGACATCTTCGACATGTAGCCTTGATCAGATCCACTACTTGGACTCTTTCCACAGGGGTCCATAACATCGTCCTCGTCCATCTCGACAGGCTGGGAGTGGTTGATTTCTGATGGAGGGAAGTATTCAAGCTGCACCCCTACATGTGGTGTTTCTGGAGAGCTCGGGCTGAGAGATTTCTGTAGGGCTGACAGTCTCTGGTCTGTCTGAAGAGAGCATTGGTGCTCAGACAGGATGGAATCCACTTCGTCTTGCTCAATGGGAACTGGACCTATGAGTTTGTCCTCAAGGTGGAGCCAGTTCTCAGTCAGTGGTGATGGGTTGTTAAGAGTGAGCTCAGCTATGTAGAAAGGCTCTGTACCAGAGTTGTGAGGATACAGGTGAGCTGTCAATATTCCAGCATGGCTTGATGGATATAGATGCTGGTCCTCAAGGTTGAGCCTTGGCTCAAATTCCATTATTGACATTCCATTGTGCTCTGGGGTCAGTTCAGGGGTTACAATATGAATACTCTCACTGTTTTGATTGATTTCTACCTCATGAATGTAGACAGGAGGCCCTTCTCTGATTATTGGAACACACTCTAGGACTGGAGGAATGTGCAGCCTGTCAATGAGAAGGTTGGACTCAGCTGTTACCTCTTCCTCACTGTCCACACACTCCTTCTCAAACCAATCAGGATTCTCCAACTGGTAGGCTTGGAAGATTTCAATGGCATTCCTCAGGTCTCTACCTGAGGGACAGTTGAAATATTCATCCGCACCAATGCCCTCGATGTGGTTTATGTGACCTGGCTGATATTTCTCAATGTCCAGAATGCGGAAGTACAGCTCTTCAAAATGCTTCATCAGCTTGTATTTGACTGCAATGTCAAAAACCGACGGCACATCTTGCTCGCTGCTCACGTCATCAAAATACGCCACCATGTACTTGCCCAGCATGCCTGCCTGGTGCATGTCTGGTAGAAATAGGTTGAGGAAGGGGATGAGCATGTCGTCAGTAGGGGAGAGTATGTCTTCTTTCAGCACCACCCGGCCTTGACCACACATAGCTCTCCACTTGGCCTGAACACCTGGTGAACACAGCACCAAGATTTTGTCTGAGGGATTTTTGAGCTGCTGCCGTTGCCACTCCAGCCAGCGGAGACGACCCACGGTGCCAACTGAGCTGGAGTCCAGCAGGTCCACAAGCACCTCAATGCCACACTTGGCCCGCAGGAAGGCGCAGAGCCGCAGCACTATGTCCCTGTAGAGGTGGTGGTCTTGGGAATAGATGACTAACACTTTGGGAGATTGTTTAGGTAGATGCTGTGTCTCTATGTCACCTTCTGCTGGTACAACAGTGACACCAGGTTTGCCTGAAAGTCAAAAAGTAGAAAAAAAACATGTAGATACAGGAAAAGGTATTATTATAAAATTAAAACTAAGACCAATTAAAACTAATACCATCACAAAGGCACAAATAAATTGATAATTGATAATAAGAATAATAATTGATAATTGATAATAACATTATAGTGGTAATTGCGTAATTATTAAAGTAGAACTCAAATCAGAAAAATGAAAATGTATTGTATACTCTACTGACCTGACTTCTTGTGCCTCCAGAGAGCATATGCAATAAATCCCATCACTATACACAATAAGATCACTCCCAGTATGACAAATGTGTAGGCAGGGACATTTGGTGGGGCATCTGTTGGATTTGCTGTGGGAATCGGAGCAGAGGTCCATTATCAACAATCCTGCTGCTTTTACAGAATAAACAACAGTTGTAACAAAAGGAGCTTTTTAGCAGCGTCCCATATCTTCTCCGATCAGGCTCCATCATGGAGGTTCACTGGTAAACGGGCAAATAATTTCTAAATATGTAACAACTAGAGAAACATGTATATTCAAAAGACTGTTACTTTGTGGAAGTATTCCTTAACAGCTTATTTGATTCCAAGTACAGATTACTGTAAACAATCTGACTTGTGGCTTGAGAACAGTGAGCTCAGTTTTTTTTAGCTAGTGAACTAATCAAACAAAAACAGCTGTTATTGTTAGCTTATTAGGCCCAGCCACCATTGACTGTTGCCTCTACTGTACACTATTGTGCAAATCAGATTGTTAACAAGAAGACAGTGACAATTAGCTGTCCATATTTAGCAGTTTATGTAGCTGCTAACAAGCTGACATTATAATAATAGCTGATTTTTATATGTAACTAAATACAATGTAAAATGCAAGTTACCATATATTGGACGTTAAATGATCATTTCCCAGACAAAAACATCACAGAAATGAACCATTTACTGAATTCTGTTGTCAAACAAGTCATATGTTGACCAAGAGCTCCAATATGGCTGCCACAGGGGCGCTGCATCAGCTGAAAGCCCTCTACAAATCAAATCAAGTAAAGCTGCCGTTGTTTCTGTAATTTTCACATCTAGCCTCCAGTCGCTTACCCACCTGGACATGATATATAATATTTGAAATATGAAAAATGTCAACATACTGGAACATATATTGAAAGTTCTGCTTTGCCGCAAACAGTCTTGGCCACATTGTGGAAAAAGGGGCTTTATCTGCAATAAAGGAAGAAGTGATGTTATACCTGACATGAAGATCAAATGTGATTATGCATCAGGTTTTGGCAGTTGTGAAACATAGCTTAAAGCAATACTAAAAACAAGCAGCAGAATAATCCAAGTATGGATTTTAAACAACTTACCTCAACATCAAACAGGCAGCAGGATCTTGGCCAGACTTCAAGATTGAATGTTACATTCACTGATGTCCAATGGTTCTGGAGCATCAAGCATGCACATTTCAACAATGGGGGATCAGTCAGTCATTCACTCACACACATACACACACAAACGCAATAAGTTGGGGACATATAATATTCTTGGCTGGCACTGCTTGGCAAAATGTGTTCCAACTAATATCCAAATCTACACATTGAATATGAATATGAGTCTGTGGTTTGCCCTTGCTACATTTTCCAGTGCTAAACTTACATGAGGAACCGCTAGATGTCAAACCCTTGCAATTTGAGATTTATCGGTTTATGTTCACTCCTAACAAAGGGTGCCTTGATAT
Source organism: Holocentrus rufus (assembly GCA_900302615.1). Lineage (NCBI taxonomy): Eukaryota > Metazoa > Chordata > Actinopteri > Holocentriformes > Holocentridae > Holocentrus > Holocentrus rufus. The sequence continues at coordinate 8,879 of OMLF01013008.1, read as the reverse complement.
TTTGGACAAGGACTGAGACTTTCTTTTCAGGTGTATGGTTATTTGGTGTTAGCTTCAATCAAACGACATTGGTCTCTCACTCAGACAAATTAACTGAAATAAAAGATGAAGCTTTCCAGAGTTCAAATAAACTGATCCAAACATTCTTGGTGTCAATGCACCAGACACCATTAACTGTCTACAACTTTTACTGAAAGGCAGTGGTAACTGAAGGATGGGTGCATAGGTGGAAATTACGAGCTGCAGCATTGTACTCTGGATATTCAGTGGGGGGATATGACGAGAGGCACCATTAAAATGAGAACAGAAATGAGCAGCATTTTGCCAGATCAACAGAAAAACATAATGCGTTGAGAGGCAGGATGCAGAGTTTCCCGTACTGAGAGAGAATCTGGGGTAAGCTAACAAGGGGAAAGTACAGAATGCAGGATGTTGTTACAAGTATGTACAGTAATGTTCTGGTTCAAATCACAGAAAAGGAAAGTGTATTTGTCTTTCATATGGCATAGTCAACTACATGACAATTATTAAAATACAGAGGCACTTGAAAGTCCAACATGGTGTGACCTTACCTTTAATATCTGCTTTGAATCTCGGACATTGCAGCCGCGAACAATAACTATGTACTTCTCAGAGAATTCATCAGTATTGAAGCTGACAGAAAGCATTGATCCTTCCTGGACTCCAGTGATCTGAGCCAGGCTTATATTGGGCTGCCAAAAACTTCCTACAGTGGATTAATAAGCCAATATGTCACAACACAGCATGCGTGATTTACCTTCAATGAATGGACTTCAGTGCATCTGTTACTCACCACTCTCTATACAAATCTTGGTTCTCTGCATTTTGGGAGCTTGACAGCCTGAGTAAATTACAATAAGAAAGCATTAATACAAGTCACAAACTCCTGCCTTGACTTGAGGTCCCTGCAGGTTTCAGATACCCATGTTAAAAAGTTTTTTTTTTTTTCTTTTAAACATTTTAATGCTACCTGGAAAATACTGAGAGACTATAAATGGTATAAGAAAGGTAGGTATAAGAAAAAGGGTAAAGGGTCATTAAATGTTTATGAACATGAATTATCATTTCTCATACTATTTGTAATGCTGTATTAAAGGAATAATGCGACGTTTTAGCTAAAATACCCTTTTTCTGACTTACTACAGGAATCATTAGCCTACCATCTATGGCTCTTATCATCTAACTTCTCCTCAAACGACTCGTTTTTATTTTTGTTTGTTTTTTTTTTTTTAATTCCAAGATGTGTAATTCAAATACACATGATACATTGTGTAATTAATACAGCTTCAGAGTTGATGTAAGGTTTATATTTCCACTTTGATGGAGCTAGGCTCATGACTCCTGTGGACTTCAAGTCTTTATGCTAGGCTAACATGAAATGGTACCCATTGGAACCAAAACAGAGGACGTACAGAGGTGAAAATGGCATCAAACATCTTGTCTCAGTCTGGGTAAGTCAGACTATTCCTTTAAATCTGTCTTGTTAATGTATCAGTGGACATGCATGTGAGTAAAACTTACTGTGAACAACTAGAAATGCGGCAGTGCAATACAACATTTATGTAAGAAACTAAAACTAACACTAATGCTGGTCCCATTCATATCTTTTGGTGAAATTATACAACTCATGTCATTTCTCTTAAATTTTTGACTTTTGAAACTTTGACTGCTTTCCAGCTCTGCACTGAGTAAACATCATTGAATGAACTGAATTAAATTTTTTATTGTTGCATCAAAATAAAAATTAATTAAAAATAAACCTGCACAAAATTAAATATTAATACCTATAGGGTTGCATTTAAAACATACTAACATTTAAGTACTAATTAACATTTAAGTTTAGTAACATTTAAGGACCCAAGATACCCTGTGACTTGCACTGGTGACACTAGGAAATAGGACCCCTTAACACCTTAAAATATTCTTAATTGGACCTTGAAAAATATGAAGGGGTTTTGTGCATAAATTAATTCCTGAAACAGTAAATCAAGAGTTATTAATTCCACCTTGTTTCACCTAAATTTAATATGTTTTATAATATTATTCCTAAATTATCCCTGAAATGCCACTGATAACATGCAAACCTGAATTTGCTAAAACTCATTTCCTCTTTCCCTTGAAATGCTGTATTGAGGGATAAAAAGACAGCCTTAAGTGACTCCTAATTAAAACAAAGATTGAGATACCCTGAAATATACCTTAATTTTGTTAAGTCATTTATCTTCAATAAAAATTAAGGGGTTCAATCTTTCAACCTTCCACCTGTAGCATGCTGGGATAGGCTCCAGGCCCCCCATGAGCTGACTGGGATAAGCGGTAATAAAATTGGATGGATGGGTGGATTCAATCTTTGAGAGAACTTCTAAAAATTTTATAAATGTATTTTTTAGTGCATCTTTGTTAAAATTTCTTAAGAACTGAACTTAATTTTGTGAAGTCATTTGTCCTTAATTAAAATTAAAGGGTTCAATCTTGAGATTAAGAACTTATTAAAAAGTGTGGTGTGTTTTCAGGTAAAAACTAAAGACATATTAAGGGTTTTGTGTTTTGTGGGGTGAGAATTTGAAGGGACAGTGTAATCAACTGCTTTGTGGTATTCACTTAACTCACCAGGGATAAGGATCTCTCTGCTGATATCATAGGGGGTGTGGCCAAGCTCTGGCTTGGGGATGTTGACGACAGCAACCCGATATGTCCGCTCAGGGTCAACCACCACCATGTCTGCGGAGAAAGACCACTGAAACAACAAAATAATATTTGTAAGATACATGAGATTAGCTGAAACATGTTTCATCCCTTTGGGAAAATTAAGTGAAGCTGAAAAGCAAAGATAAATCAGGTTTGGGTTTATATACACAACTAACAATTACAACACATTTAGTAGAGGACTTATTAAGGTCAAGAAGAAATGAGTGCAGAATGTTATTTTGTAATGTGAGACACCCACCTTTTCTCCTGCTGGATTTCTCATTGGCAATTTATCTTTAAAAGTATATCGAACACACAGGTTCTGGTTGGTGTGTGTCACTAGAACATGAAGCTCAGTGGCGTTCAGGTCACGAATACTGCCTGAGGAAAAAAAATGTGATCAGTCATGCCTCTGCCTGCCATTATTAATTTGGATTTGGATTAGATTAGATGGTCAAAGTAAAAATCTGTGACATTTTCAAACAAATAAAAGTTTATTTTGCTCATCTCTATCACATTAATCTGTGATGGTATTATTGGCGAGAATTTTTAAGCACAACTACTGAAAACGTGATTTAAATTTTTGTTTTTATCTATTGATTTTTTTAAATTTCATTTTGTCTTCAATGAGCCAAGGAAACTGGGTCACTGCAGCAGCAAATAGTAGTGGCATATACTGTAGCAAAAGCAGAATTAGATATAAAGAACAGAGAAAATTTATGTTATGTAAACATGTGGCATTTGCGAACACTCATAAGTACTGTTAACATTTATGAATGAAGATGTGTAAAAGTCTGGAACCTCGTTTTAACAACAAAAGTGCCAGCAGCACTTACTGGGACACAAGGACTATATGAAAACTGGACATTAGTTATATTTTTGTTTTTAAATGATATCAATTATAAAACTATTAACATCAGGATTCCTGCTGTGCCTGCTAGGACTCTATGCTTTATTTCATGACTTTGCCTGTCAAAGTTTTTCCATGTCCTTAAAATGTTTCTCCTTCCTGGTGTGTTAATGTCGTCATACTCCAGGTCCTACTGATCTTCTCAGACAGCCGACATACCATCATCCTTTATTTTCCAGTGGGCAACCAACACAGGCAGCAGGTCTCCTGTCTCATTGGGCCTTGTGTCCACCGCCACCTCCAGATCCTCCGGACCACTGGGTGTGTAAGTGTTTTGGATCACCCATCCTTTGTCCATGCAGTTACCTTACAATGATAGGGATCCACGGTTGGGTTACAACAATAAATAGGTCATATCACCCTACCTTAATGAACTTTAACTGATTCCACGGTTGATTCGAGTGGAGATACTCAATACTTGCAATTTTGTGTAATGACACTGGTCAGATTTTAAAGTCTTTTATGGCATTGCAAAGTGCATACTATCGCTGACTTCAGCTGAAATTCTGAATTGAAAAATCCTTTTCAGTTAGTCTACACAGAATGCAAACAGATGGCTGCCTTCATGATATACACCCTCAGAATGAGGTCATATCTGGAAATAAAAATGATTTGAAAGAGGATTTAAGGTAGAGTAATGTGTGCACTCACTTATCTTTACTGTACACCTCGCACCCTGTGGCAAGACAGAAGTTAAACATGAGAAAAAACTACATTTATGTACACTATAAAATCCAAAACACTTTTGACATTTATCTTTAGCATGTTCTTGCAAATATGACATAAAATATAGGCCTAAATATTGGCAACTAGCCTACCTAAAATGAATAAATTAGTCAATATCTTAGGACTTAAGTCAATAAAATATTGAGGTAAATATTTTATGTGACTCAATATTGAGGTATTAAGGTCATTGATAAAAACAAACAAACAAACAAACAAAAAAAACCTGAACCAAGAATATTCGGAAATGCTTAGCTTACCTCTTGTGAACAGTTCAGACGAGGCCATTTTAAAACCTTCACACCATATGAAATGGACACACACAGTAACAACACACCTGCCGGAAAAAAGTTCATTTCTAATGTTGAATGTTATTCCAGTGTAAGTCCCAGGGTACACACCATTTCTCTATTTCAGGTGAGTTCTCAGGTCGTCGCGCTCTGAACGGGAAATAAGGTCACAGTATAAAAGTGAGGCTGTTGTTACCGATTAACATCAAACTTCCTGCTGTTCATGCAAATTTCCCTTTACGATAAATAACATGCTGCGTTCCCGTCACATGGGAAAACAGACGACTCACCCACGCTTAAACTTTCGAGAAGGCCAGACCAACACTATAAATTTAAGTTCGGTTGTACCTCTGCTGTTTCACACTGAAAATACGTTCACTTAACGAGTATAATTTGAATGTTATGTCATGTGCCTCACATGACATGACGCGATAGTTACAGAATCGAGGGAGTTGGATAGGAAAAGTCTGATAAATCAGAGCTAGCGCTGGTGTTTTGTAGTAGTATTTACCAGCTGACAAGTGAATGTTAGATTTGGTATCTACCCGTTTTTCCTTATTACATAAACGCAGCACGTGTAGTCCCTTTCTTATTGTGTGGGCGTCAACTAAGAAACTAGATTCGTGTTATTTCCTGATCATTTAGAACAAAATATAGAAGCCCTTCGCCTTGGATTGGACTTGGTGTCAGAATAACCCCCCCTGCCTTTAATGACATCCTCTTTCATAATCCTGACATAAGCTAATTAATTCATTCTGAAGTAATGATCTCAATAAATGCTGTCGGAGATTCAGTTGCGAGGTTGTACCCGCGGGACATTTGCCTGTGTGACATTTAGATGTATTGACTCACAACGTTGTCACCCAGTATGGGAGGCTCAAGTGATTCTGGATAAATAACGCAATGAATGGGCCCTAACAACAAAGTCATAAGCTGCATAATATTTGGCTACAACGCATACACACATTACTCAGTCACGCTAGGATCTCCCAATATCCCAAACCAGGACGGAAGTAAAACTGGACTAAATTAATTTGCTGCGTCATGCTGGGCTTTTGTGAAAAGCACAAACGACATTTATCGAGGTCAGTAGCCTACTTGAGTATTACAATGTCATCAAATCGACAAAACCATTAGCTCTAAGTTAAGGTGTGCAAAATGCAACACCTTGCCTCAGTGAAACAGTCTCATATCAAATGAATAAGCACTGCTCCATCAAGTGAGCGTAGGGTAAAGGGAGAATGTTAATTTTTCATTTAAGTGATGGTGGCAAATTGGCCTATGTCCCAGTCAAAATATTGTATTTATCTGCTCGCCCACTGTTTTTTTCTATATATTTCTGCATTCACATGCATGTTGGCTCATGCACCACCAGGTGGCAAAAGAAGACCATAATCTAATGCATTAGCTGACTCTTTCAAAGGACACCACAGTTTTTCATGAGTGCAGTAGAGTCACTAAGACAGATCAGATCATCTGACACGAAGGTGGTCGTATTTCCTGTTCTGTTGTATTTAGGGTAAGTTAATAAGATGCATTATTAATGCTATACTACTTGAATTCCTGCATATTGCGACTTAAGAATGTTCTTTATCTTGTCTGGCAGTTGTCATAACTGACGCGGTCCTGCAGCTTACATTGAAATTAAAACCCTGCTCTGTCTTGCTTAAATCCTATTCATAATCAACCATCGTTACATCAAACAAAAACTAATCCCTCATATCCCATCCCACATTGTCCTGGCACCTGGTCCTGTCAGCTTGATCTGCAAGCACCTGAGTTAAAACACCCACAGCCTGCAGAGAAAGTGAAATATGATGGTGGGTGTAGTTGGAAGCAACGCTGATTGACAGCCAAAGTGTGAAACCTCAGTAACAGTCATGGATCGCTGTGCTGCTAAAGCAGAGCAGACAACCACAGAGCATGCTTTCTCCATGGGGGCTAAGGCAGGGTGCAGATAGCTTAGTGCTGATATCAAATGTGGAAATTGTGCATGGGGTGTTACATGAGGGCTACCCTCAGTGAATCCAGGTGTCCATGCTGATGTTGTGGCAGCACAGACAGAGATTAGGCCTGCCAAAGAGAAGACAAAGCTTCTTTTCAAGGAAGACTGAGATTGTGGACAGTGTGTGACAACGTGTGGGTAGGAGGTGTGAGCCTATATCTTATACTGAAATGTCTGATAGGAATCCTTGACCATGTTTATCTACAGGCTGGAGATGCTAGATGATGAACTGCACCATGCTACCAACTATAGCATCCAGCAGGGAAAAACTGAGTGTGTGTGTGTGTGTGTGTGTGTGGGAGGGAGGAAAGAAATTGTAAAACTGTCTACAAAAAGGTAAATGCGACATTTAGGAATCTAAGAAAAACTAATGGATTGAGGAAAAGGACAAGACAGCTGAATTTGAAACTGACCCCTGAAACGCCACAAGTACATGAGAATATGAGATTGTCATGCATTTTTATTTTATTGAAATGAAGCATACTGTACAGCGAGCCGGTCATGACAAAATAACCCCTAACGACGAATGAAACAACGTGCTGCACATTACATTATTGGTATGATATGATATGATATGATATATGATTAGATGTGTAACTGCAGTCAATTAAATGAAGCAGCTGTTGGAAATACCCGACATCAGAATGTGTTCACTGCCCAATTAGAAGTAAGTATTCAGCAAAGCCATGCAATAAAATGGCATATGGCTTCAAAGAAACAAAAAGCAGATGATAGCAATCAGTCAAATGTGACTCTGTGCTACATAAACCTCTACCAAGGCTCATCAGGTTGGCATAATTGTCTTTGTTCATCGTGATATCATTTCTGAGCGGTCATGCAAGGAGAGAAAACAGTAGGTTCATTGTAGCTCAAACTCTGGGAAATATTGAAGTGCTAAATGAGCTTTGACAGGCTAATACCCAGACTGAGAGGCCCTACATGATATATCACATACAATGTATGTGAGGTTGTATTGGCTTAGGTTATCCAGGAAAAGCCAAAAAAAAATACTGGAAAATTAGAAAATAAAGGAGAAGTTCCCCAATCAGAGATAATTTAAGCCATTTGCTGTTAAGTAGTGGAGAGAGTTGACATGCAGCAGTGGCTCTATATGCTTTTATCATCCCTGCTCCTCAGATATCAGATGAAGCCTTTGAGACTATTAAAAGCAGGTTAGCACTATAAATTCAGAGGGAGAACCAGTACATTTTTACAATCTCATTTTGCCTAATTAATGGGGTAGAATTGATGAAGCTTTACCTCCGGACTTCAAAGGAAGACTCAAGAGAAGGAAATGTTTGACTAAAGCTGGGTGGTAGGGGTCTATTTGTTAAAAACATTCAAATACACAGGTGATTATATTTCTCAGCTCACTTTCAGGCGCATGATGTGTGCTTCAGGATCAGTGTCACAGTAATGCAATAACATTAAGAGCACCTAAAACCTCCCCACATGATTTATGGCTTCCACTTGCAGTACAGCACATCCTCAGTCATAATTCTTTAGTTTACATTACATCACTCATTATCAAAATAGATTAACATGAGTTATGAACCACCATCACCTGGCCTATCTGCATTGTAAGCTCACTAATGAAGAAAAATCCTCAATAGAGCACCAGATCTAATGCTTTTTCATAATCACAAACAGTAATTACCTAGACTTAGAGATTTAATGAACTCACACACTGTAATAAAACAATGTGACAAAACTCGGAGTCTCACAGTTTAACTATCTCTATTCTCTCTGGTAAAATGTGGCATAAATAATTGCAATGCAGTATTAAGGGTAATGGATAGGGTGGAAAGTGTAGTGCAAATTTGTCACTCTTTGTCAGGCTGTTGCTAACTTGTGCCAGCAGTGCACTTTAGCGGTAATGTTCACCCACATCCAAAGGAAGCTGGTTAAATCAAGACTACTATATGTTCTGCTCAGTCCACATACATAAAATGCAACAGATTCTACAAGAATGTTATTCTATGCCAACATTGGTTGAACTGTCGCCAGGAGAGCTATCCTGTTTGACGCTGACATTTTATATGCCAACAACGAATAGCTCATGGTCCCACTATGAAACCGATCCATTTCTTCTTAAGGAGGAAAATCCTGGAGAGGAACACAGTGACAAACCCACAAGCACAAGTTAAAGGAATATTCCAATGTTTTGCGCAAAATACCCTTTTTCCAATTAGTACTTTTTTTTTGTTTGTTTGTTTTTTTTTTGTTTTTTTTTACAAATCTC
>OMLF01013007.1:0-14058 GCA_900302615.1 Holocentrus rufus | reverse complement strand
GTGTGTGTGTGTGTTTTCCTTGACTTGTGAGGTCCAGAATGCCTCACAACAGCAGTATGATTACCAGAGCAGCAGCTTGTTCTTGCAGCAGTAGGAGTTTGTTGGCGGGTGAGGGGTTAATGCTGTGCACTGGGTGGAGGTCAAATATTCATTGGAGCTAAGAAATGAATTGCAGTCAAAGCAATATCCTCATGTAAGCAGAATGAAGTGGGACAAACACACTTGCTCCAGGTTCAAGACACTGAAACAAGTCCAAACATTTTAACCAGGTTAAGACAAACAACCTTTGATATACTGGATGTCCTCTTATGCAGTTATTATGTATACAGATATGCTGTTTCAAAAATCCCACATGGAAGGAAAATTTTACAGACTCAAATGATCAATAAAGCTCCACATATCACTGTCAGCAACTAAATTTTATTAAGTGAAAAAAAATCATTGAATAATCAAAGGCAGGAAGAAATTCAGTGTTTCAGCAGCGGTGTCATTCTCAAATAATAGAGGGGACCTTTGTATGAATCCAAAAAAATAATAACATTGATACAGAAGCAGCATGCAGTTCCTTTCTATGAAGCACAAAAACATGATTGTAATTACATGTAGGACTTGAAAAAAAATCAGCGGCCACATGCTGGTGACTGACAAACACACAGAAATACATGCAGACAAATAAATTGTTTTACACAGTTTGGAAAAATAAATTAAAAGTCCAAACAGCAACATGAAAACGTGCCTTACTGTTAGAGCAAGCTCAATTAAATAAATCAAATGACGGTTACTGTCATACCGTCGATCCGCATGATTTTGCATGGCATTTGCAATAAAAAAAAAAAAAAGACCTCAAAATGAAGAAAAGGCAACCAGCTGGAGCTGGTTCTCTCACAGAGCTGTGGATTATTGCTTCAGTGCTTACGGTTATGGTTTATTTACACTAATCTCACGCATGATAGAGATTGAGTAGTTGGATAGATTAAATCTGATCAAATCTGCAGATTAACAAAAAAAGAGGGAAACCTTACTTTCACAACCGTGAGTTTTAGTTTGAACTATTTAACAGCGCCTTAAGTCGTGTGATGCCAATCAATTTTAGTTAACAGAATTTATCATGCAGACTTATGTAAATGTTCATATTCCTGTAGCCAGAGTATATTGGTCAGGATTGGGGATTAGTGCCTCAGTGTTTGTGGTCATGGTGTATTAGGAATAATTTGATCCTTGATGGGGTTTAGACATATTAGGTCTGTGCGAGCTAAAAGCTGGATTACACATGGAAAAAAGCGAAAACATACAAGTTTAACCTTACACGACCTAAATCTCATGGTATGTCCTCAAGGAAGAGAAAGTTAGATAAATCAGTGGAGTACTACGCTTGTTTGAAGAGCTGAAGAGTTATCTGCTCTGATGCTTAATATTTAGCCTCGGGTGAAGGTGCAATTTCAGAGCCGATGCAGCCCAGATAAGACAAGTTGTTGCAAAAATTGTGCCTAGCGGGGTCCAGTTAGTGTCTGTCTTGTCAGTTACATGTTTCTGGCTTTAACTATCTCCAGTGGTGAAATAACACCTGACTGCAATTCTGAAGTCGTGTTGGTTGTCTGCGGTGTCAGGGTGAGACATTTCACCGTGGGGAGTCCTGGGCAGCGGCGGTATTTTGTCTCTGCTCAGAAAGACAGCCCACCCCACAGGACGCTGACCGTAAAACACATCTAATGATAAACACAAACAGCGACGGAGAGGAATCACTGCGACTTGTGTGCGGGCAGCAGGCGTTTTTGTTGTGAGCGGACTGCGTGTCGAGGCGCCGTCCCTGTAGTGTGGGTTCAAACGAGACAAGACATCGCTCCGAGTGTTGTCGCGCAGCGGGAGGCGCCGCAGTCATCCAGTCGGCTCCGATTTCTGGGAGAAATCACAGACTGAGACGGCCTTTGGTCTTTCCACGTACATATACAGGATCACAGAGAAAATATCACATCCTTAGCTTTTCTCTGAGGATATTCCCAGCGCCCTGTTTGCATTTAAACAGTTTCTCAGGCTGCAATTTCTGTCTCATTACTTCATATCAGCATTAGACATGCAGTGAACACTTCTCTTCATGAATGCATACATTTGTAGCATAGAGAGAATCCCACTCATTCAGTGGGTTTACAAGGGCAGTTGCCTGAGCTCCATTAGGTCAAAGTTAAGATTTAATTGGAGTGTCTCTGTCCTAGTTTACATGATTCAGCCAAAGAAACGATTTATTGACAAAAGCAGCCTGTGTCAGCGTCTGACGAAGATTTTGTTCAGGCTGATAAGAAGAAGAAGACTTTCTTCCATTTGAGTTTTTGTGTCACATAGTGGAACAAAACAATGGGTAGATAGAAAAAAACTTCCTTCCGTTCCTTGTTTTTGGTCCGTTCGTGTGTTTAAAGATGCGACAACATGAAGTCCCTCTCCTCATCTGGTCAAAAATGCAGGTTGTTTTTAGCCTGAGCTTGATGATAGATTCATGATACCGCCTTGGCTTTGCGTTGGACTTCCGGGTATCACACCTGTTGAATCTCTAACCTTCGGAACATGCGCAGAAGGCCTCGGCTGACTGTTGGCCCACAGAATCGATCTCCAAATGCATTTTCTATATGTGTTAGCCCGACGAAAAAATCAACTTGGAACAATTTTAGTCGGACTAAAATGTTTACATGACATTTGAAAAAGTTCATTTATTGTTTTTGTCCGGCTAAAATAGAACTTTTAAAATACTTGTAAACCCACTGAGTGATACATTATTGAACCCCTAATGGTAGTTCTTTTTCTGTAGGGAAATGTGTGATAAATTTTCTAGTATTGACATGAAAATCAAACAGAGTCCTGTGAAACGCTCTCATTACCCACAAAGCAGTGCAAAGCCTTGATAGACGGCTGACAGCTGTCACCTTCAATCTACTTTACCAAAGCAACCAATTATGTGGCCCAAGTTAACGACACAGCCCACCCACTCTGTGCCAGATGTCAATTTAGCATGCATACACATAGACGTGCCTTTGGCTGAGCTTATAGTGTCTGTGATGTGGTGGCATTAAGCCAGTGGGCTTCCTCTCTGTCGAGTCGCTGAGATAAAACTGAGATTTAAAGGGTTATACACTGTCAGAGCTGAATTTCCACTTAAGTTGGCCCAAAGAGGGAAATCTACCACAATTCAGATATCACTCTAATTGTCCTGGACAGTTTAGCCTAGATTTGTGACCCTGAACAAGTCTTTCCCAACCCTAGAATAAAGCAACCAAGACCCTATCTGTGTTGTCATCAGGAGAGATTTGCTGGAGTTGTTCTACAGAGACCGTGCACAAATGACCCATTTCCACTTAGCGTTAACACATGTCCTGGGTTATTTGTTTGTAATTGGATAGAGAAAAATGCATGAAATTCAGGAATAAATGCACCCAAGACACAATAAAGATCCGATTACCCAAAGTACTCCGGGAAGTGGTTGTATTTGGACATATAAACAACATGCAAATGCAATGCATCTCCAATCCATATAGAGCAACTATGGTAAAAAACACCCAGGCAGCAGGCAGGTCTGACAGTAAAGTACTTCACAAAACTGGACTGTCGGGATACTTGTGGATAGGGAACAAGCCCAATGAGGTGTTTACTGTCAATTTTGAAGGATATAAATAATACCAGGGTGGGTGGTGTGTGTGCAGCAATCTGCATTTTGCAAGGGAAAGAGAAATCTGAAAAATCTGAGAAATGTGTAAGCAATGTCTGGTGTAAAAAAAATATATATATATATTTGTGTTCATACAAATGTTGCACAAGCACTTGATGTTGCCTTATTATGGAAATGTAATCCAGCTAAATCATATTTAGATACAATCTGAATATGAGACATGTTAATGACAGGTGGAAGAGGGCCAAAGAATGATAAACTGGAAGCTACCGTAGAGGGAAAATGCTCACCTCCACTGATATTTACTTGATTAATATTTTCTGCATCGCATTATGGATTATTCAGGCTACTGTTGATAGACAAATTGGTATCTCTGTCCCCTATACAATTGATTTCTCCCTATATGATTGTTGAACATGAATGCAAAAAGGTGACTCTAGAAAGAAGCCTTTGCTCTTTGATTCCAACGGACTGAGACCAAAAACAGAGGTTTCAATATAACAACTTACATTGTATTACAAACAAATATTGTTTAAAACCACCATTTGTATATGCATAGTTAATAATATGTGTTTCATTAGTATTTCAGGTTTACAAAAATCAGCTCTTGGATAATTTACAGTAATTGGTCCTTGCTTGTTTTTAGGTATTACAGTTGGCATAGTGAGTTACTTGCTGGTTACTTGCAAGTTACTTATGCACCACCTCAGTGTTTAAGTTTGCTACACCCTCTCCCCTCTCTCTCTTTTCCTGCCCAGACATCAACCACCAATTTTTGATTTTTGATTTTAGGATTTTCATGCTGTTTTTGTATAATTTCAGCAGTTTATTCAAATAAATTCCTTTGAGCATTTTAATTTGTGTATGGTTTCCCTGTTTTTGTCACCTGCTTTGAGCTGGTTTCTGACAAACGAGTGCTTGTTGTTTTTTGATAGCTCTGCACAACTTTTGTGCAACTATTTGAATTGAACAGAACTTCAGCAGCATAATTTTGTCCCAGTGTTGGTTGTGTGAGTGGTTTTGGTTGCCTGTATGGTTGTGTTCGTTCACCATGTGGGACCAACAATTGTTTGCCAAATTGGTTTTAGGTGTTTTTCTGAAGCTCTAATTGGGGAACATAAAGGTATTGTTTGTTTGGCTGCACTTGTTAGATGGCAGTTTTGGGAATATAATCCATGACTTTTTTTTTTTTTTTTTTTTTTGCTGAGGTTCTGGGGGCTTTTGTGTTCAAGTGGATTTCCCAACAGAAGCAGTCTTGTTGCTGGTTAAGTTTTGGTTTCCAAAGCCTTTTGCCTCATCCCTTAATCTGGTGCTGGGACGGTTTAGTCAGAATAGCCACTTTTCAGTATGTAGGAACCATTTACCCCCTGGCAGGGTTTAGTGGCTCAGTCTCCCTATGGACTAGTTTTAACTCCAGTGTGGCAGAGATTGTAGGTGCAGCCGCTTTCTTGGAGCTCACCCTTGGGTGTACTTATTCTGTCTTTGTTGTTTCCAGTGGGCATTAGTGATCACAAGTTACCCCACAAGTAACTACTCAAAGATTAGGGTTGAGATTTGATCGTTAAATAGATGCATTAGTTGAGGGATGGGGAGGCCCCCTTTTCTTTGACTGACCTTTGCCACATGTTGGTGGTTTAGGTTTGTTTTTTTTGTTGAAACTTTTACATTTGTAGATGAATTGATCATGGTTGCTATTGAAAACTTAGTTCAGTCCCTTCTGAAGGCTACTGGAGTGGTCCACTGAGGACAAGTTGTTAAAGATTGCTCAAAGCTATGAAATTTGTTCCAATACAGCAAAGAACATGACCCACCAGACTTTTACTTTTGAGAAATTTTCCAGTTTCCTCTCAAACTAGGTAACACATAATTGTTTAATTATTTATTTAGTTACTAATACTTGTCATCTACAGAAACCACTGCCTGAATGTACTGCTGTGTTTGCAATAAAATAGATGTGTAGAACTGTTGAACATACTGTCGGGCCACGTACTTCTCAGAGCTAATCAACAGCTAAAGAAATGTTGGTCCCTGTTCTGCATGGTAACAAAAAATACTAGTTTATCACCTTCCCAGGGTATTAAGCCATCTGCGTAATTGGTGCCTTGGATACCATACTCTTGCAGGTGACCAGGCTGTACCCACTGGGTCTCTACATCATCCATGTCTTTCTCAGTGTCTATCTGCCATGTAGTCTCTGTTTAGGGCCAAACAAAATTCATTGTTTTCCTAGGTGTTCTTGTACAGTCTTTCCAACAAGCAAGTTTTGTTTATTGATAATTTGCCTGGACCAGATGAAGTTGAAGCTGGCCCAAAGGCTCTGCGGGGGTGTTGGGTGTTTGTGGACAGACGTTCAGGACCAGCTGGGAGAGGGGCTCGTGTCTTTGTTCAACTCTTGGCACTTCGGGGCTTTTGAGTGGTAGGACTGGGGGTGTCACTGGATTTTAACTAAAGTTTGATTCACTCTCATCTGAATTTGTATCATGACTGGGTGTTTGTTCTGCTTTGCATACATTGTCTGTTTCTATGAACTCTGAGGATGTTTTTATACAGCTCTGCATGAAGGTTTTTATTGTGTTTCTCCCAGTTGGAAAATTTTTAATTAGTGGACCCCACATTTCACTTCCGCATAACACTACTCAAATAATGCCACAATTTAGAATTTTGAGCCAATTTCTAATTGGGATGTCAACTGATATTTTCTTTCAATACCATAAAAAGCTGTTCTTGTCTTTCTTTTCAGTTAATTCATATTAATTATCATATCATATCTTATCATATCATATTAATTTTCCCCTCATACCCCTTATTTGTTGATTAGTTCAATCTAGGTAGAGACATGCTTATGATGAAGGGCTGTATAAATAATCTTGGCTCTAAGCATCTGAAAAGACACCAAAGGCAAATCTGAAAACTAAATTGGAGGACGGTGGAATTCTTAGTGTTCAGAAAGGGGAACATGATGTTGCCTCATTTGGGCCTAATGCTAATGAGTTTTGAACAACAAAAAGAACTGCTGTTAAAGTTGGAACATGAAAAATTTAAACCGCAAAAGGAGTTCAAGTTGACACTGGAAGAGAACAAACAAAAAAACTGAGCTTGCAATAATAGAATATGTAACAGCACAGACTAAAGCTGGTCAAAGTGGGTTAGCTGTCAGGTGAAGTCTCTATTACAGAAGAGCATTTTATTTCACCTGAAAGTAATCTTCCACCTTTGGACATTATCAGTAATTTGCACTCGCTTCCATAATGAGAAGGATCTGGACATTTTTTCTTCGCCCCTTACATTTACATTAATGAGAGCAAAGCAAAAACTAATGAGGCAGCAGTTCTAAGATGAGCATGTCCTAATTCACAAAAGCACACTGAGACTACCCATGAAGATTACTTCTTTCCTTGTCCAAAGTTCCCTAAGTTAGGATCAGAGCTAAATTCTGCTGAACATTACCATGGCACTGTCAAGGTAAGGCATACTGAAAGAAATGAATGTCCTGTATTAAAAGCAAAAGCTAAATCTTGCGGTCTTGCCACTTCACTTAGTCCAGACAGTGTTTCTCTGCTTTAAGAGCAAACAGAACTGTTGAAACAAGAGCTTCACACTAAGCCGCATGTATTTCTGAGGTTTATGTCTCTCTTTTAGGGAGTGATAAAGAAGATGCCAGCAAAACACAGAATCAATAGTTTGTTCACAAATTACTTTCTTCACAAATCCCTGTTGACCTTTTTGTCTGAGACAAACGTGGGATTTTGTTCTAATTCTGTGTTCCTGTGGATAAAATGCAACTTGATTCTGATTTAACTTCAACTTCAGTTTAGTGAAAGTAGAGGTATGGGTTGGTGTTTCACACAGTAAACTCCTTTCCCAATCCAGAGCAGTCTGAAAGTTCATCAGCTTGTCCTGTCATCTGTCCACCTGCATGTGACACATGTAGATACCATATGACTGAACAAATAATAGATAGTCTTAATGATCAGGGACAAAGAAGTAACATTTGTAGCAGTTGGACTTAAAGGTTAAGCGGGACGCCAGTCACAACAGTAATGACTACGTGGCCAGCATCGTGTCAAGAACAAAACCCACAAAGGATGCATGTAATACAATACATGGTCGCTTTCACACTGTGTCTAGTCCAGTTAAATCAGTCCCTGCTGTGTTTACTCCCTCAGTGCAGTTCGTTTGTGTACCTCAGAACACTCAAATCAAACACACCAAATATTCAAACCTGAGTCCTCTTGAAAGAGTGTGTAGCTTCCCTCTCCTCCTCCTGATATCTGCCCAGTAGAGCCCTGCATTTCAGCCTGAGTGCTATGTGCTATCTTAACTGGCTAGCTTCTAAGCCTCCATTTCTGCATTTGTAAACATACACAGCAGCAGTAGTCATTATCTATTAAGGCTTCAACTTATTACCCATACAATTTAGGTTTGCTTCATGCAGTTGGATCAGTAAAATCACAATTTGATGTTTGATGCTTTTTGATGTCTAAGAGATGAGTTAATTATTTATATATCTGATGTTGACATTTTAAGCTTGCAATCAGAGAAAATCATAGCTGCTATTTAAGTGGATTACTTAGAAAGTGATTTTATTAATCTTAGCTTTACTGTATGCACGCATTGAGTACATTTAAATATTTTTTGTTAGAATATTATGAGCCTGTAATATTCTCTTTTCTTCTTTACCTACACAGGTGGATTCAGAGAACCACTGGAGAAAATCATGTTTTCACTGTTCATCATTTTATGCGCTCTATATTTGTTAGATAGATGTCTCAAGGCTCTTATTCCCCCATTTTCTGTTACGCTCTGTCAGAGACATACAACACATTTTCTAAATGTGAAATCCTAACCTTGACAGGAAAGTAAACAGGCATCCTGTTTTATATTCTGTTGTATTTATCCACTGTTACATTTAAAAGGAGCCATCAGACAAAATGTAATTTCTCTTCATTTTTATTGCTCATGCTCTACAAGAACGCATACTTTGTTCTTCATGTTCATTAAAAATAGTAAAATGGGTTTCTTATCAAATGCCAGTTTACTGACATACAGTAATTACAGGAAAATGACTGAGTGTAAAAGTGTTCATCGGCCGATGAACTGGGCGTTGTAGATTGGACTGCTGTCATTCTAGAAAAATCTCCACAATGAGATGGTGACATCCTTTCTGCTAATAATGAAAGGGGAAGTAGAAGAAGTCAATCATATTAACCGGCAGCTACAAAAAGCTGTCTCCATTAAGCCCCACAACAAAAATACAGTTATATCATGTAACAGCAATATTAGCATAATATGAATTTACATACTGATATATTAATAACAGCATTGATAACATATTCTGCTTTTATATGAAATCCTGTGTTCAGTATTTACATTAGCATTAGGTGTAAAATATTGTTATTTTTGTTGTATTGTAATATTTACAACATAAACATACATGAAAGACTTTGGCCTTGGCTGTCACCGTGACAGAGTAGCATGGATACTATGGAAAAAGAACAGGATATAGCATCAGCCCTCTCACACTGTTGCATGTGTTAACCTCCTGGCTCAGATTGTGACTTCCTTTAAATAGATTCATTTCAATCCTGTGATTTCAGGTTGCTGTGAGTGTTGCTGAGGAAAGCAAATCAGATTTTTTTTTCCCAGCGCCGTTGTGCTCTCTCTCTCTCTCTCTCTCTCTCTTATAAACACATGACAGAGTCAGACTGTGAAGATTCATAACTTTTGATCTAAGAGAGCTATCTCAGTTATTCAAAAGGTTATACACAGGGGAGACTTTCTCGTTTTGAAATACCAAAAAATAAAAAACGTCCAAATTTCACCATTTGAAGGGTTTTTTCAGTCCAGCACACATTTAACTCACTAAATCTGAGATGACTATCTCAATAAAAACACTATTTCTGAGATGGATAAAGAAATTGAAGTAAAAGTGAACTGACGAAAAGCTTTTTCTCCTCTACAGTGGCCAGTGCCAATGGGTCTGAGCATCTCTCTGTATTGACAAAACATTGGACACTGGTTACAATAAATTTATCACATTTTTGTTCAGTAATTTGTACATTTATGGCCCTTACTTTAGAGGGGTTTGAACAATAGCAAACCCCAACTCCCGCTCCTGCTGCAGTGTAATTAGAAGAATCCTGTGCTGGTGTTGTTGTTTTTACCTTCCCACACTAATTACAGTAATGGAAAGCTTGATGAGTGGAGTATGAGAATACCCAATCAGGCTGCACTATAACCTGTAAGAATAATCACTAATATCTGCTATGCTAGGTAGAATATGAAAATACATAATGTTTATGCTATCTGTCCTACAATGTATACAACCCTTATGCACTGATCTAATGGGCTGCTTTCAGTTCCCTTATTCCTGCATAAGACATAAACATCAAGGGAAAAGGACTGGATTGATCTGCAAACTGAATTTACATCGCATGATATAGAAAAAATGTCACACTCGTATGTACATACATTCATGACCTAGACCTTGCCAGTGGTCTGTTGTCTTTTGAATTTTAAATATAATCTTTTATGACTGTTGACTGTGAGTTTTGTTGGGAACTATTTCCTGCTGAAGAACATGAACACATACTGTATCTATTCAATCCAAAATCATTCTCTTCATTCATTCTCTGAGTTCTTTGGCAAGAACTAGTTTTTATATCTTATACCCTGTGCTGTATTTTACCCACAGGAACTGAACCAGTGGACTTACAGAGGTGAAAATGATATCGAACATCTTGTGTCAGTCTGGGTAAGTTGGAAATTGGCATTTTGCCCAAAACCTCGGATTATTCCTTTAACTTGCCTGGTGTGCATAGTAATAATGCAATCTTCAGATGTGACAAGGTGACTGCTCCCTGTATTTAACACCGTTAGGATTATTTAGGGCCAGCAGAATTGAATATAACATTCAGGCCTGACTCGGGTCATTGACAAAGAAAAAATGAATTATCCATCTTCCAATATGTGAAAAGAGGGAAGGTTCACTTGTTAATGTATTTTTTGTCCCGTATCCAATTTCATCATTGACTCCCACTGCTAAATTAGAGAAAGTACACTGAGGGTTTTACCCCGTGTCTAGACTGCAATCGCATCAGATGCATTTTTTACCGGAGTTTCCCTCTAAAGAAGGGGCAAAGGTTGGTGCCATATTTTCTCTCAGATTTGCTCTTTAAACTACTTAACTGATAGAACCACTGATAAAAATAATACCATAAAAACACTGAAACTGGGAAGAGTTTTTCCTTCATGTCCGCTCTTCTATGGACACTGTCAAGTAGAGAGAAAATATTTCCTCTCCAGTGTTTGACAACTGATCGTTTTGCATAATACACTCATACTGATCACAGATGTTTTCATCCATACATCTCCCTGAAAGCACAAAACCAAAACCAAGAGGCCAAGTCTCTCTGGACAAAACTAACCCCGGGCTGATATCCACAGACGGTGAGTGGGAGCGCAACTTTGCAGATATTATGACCGTATGAGACATGAGAATGATTTTTGCATTAATTTAGCTATAAACCACCCACTATTACTGCAACACAAAACAAAACAATCTAAGTGAAGTGTAGTGATAATTACACCACCATCTAATCTCTGAAATAAACCACCACTCATCACATGACAACATAATTACAACTCTCCTCATGCAGCATCAAACACACAAAAGAGAAGTTAGTAGGGACATTCGTATTCTTATAGACACTCATTAAACCTACATTGTAAGCATCAGATCAGCATTACATTACAACAAAGTTAATGTTATGTACACTGTCCAAATCTTGTTTTTGCCAGTGGGGTGAGATAATTCCACTTGTTTCCGTTGCAGTTTCACGTGTTTCCGGATTTAAATCTGTTGAAACAAGAAAGAATAAGGCAGATGAGCCGACTAGGATCAAGAAAATGACACTTGATTCAAGGAAATTATGGAAACATGTTGATTAGTATTGGAAACAAGTGGGATTATCCTCAGAGCTTTCTTCTTCTTAATGAATATGAGACGAGCATATTTCCTCAAATAGTGGCTGGAGTCTTTATTTATTTCAGCTTGCTCATCTTTTAGTATGAAATTTCCTTGTTTTCTGATCTGTTTCCATTTTTTGGACCGATCACCCCAAAAAGAGAGGGGGGAAGCGCTTGCACTTGCTGCACTTATTTTTCCCCCTCTCCTGGTAATTTCTTTTCTCCTCTCTCCCATTTTGTTTTCTTCTAGTTTAATCCCTGGCCTGTTTTTGGGACTTTGTTCATGTTGACCATGCCCCTGGACACCCAGCTTTTAATTGAGTACTGGCTTTTATTTAAGAAAATATAGTGAATGTCTAGTTGACATGGAATTTTTTGGAGTGTATGAGCTACCAATTGTACAGAGTGCAAATATCTGAGGTGTAACGATGTCATGACAGTTGAGACAAAGTATTGCTTTGACTGCAAGGCAGTTATGATAATGAAGTGCAAATAAAAGTATTGACATCCTCATAGTTTTTTTGCACTTTTTGTCAGCTGCTGTCTCTGTCATAAGGACATGTTGGATCCTGGGGCAAAAACAAAAGAGATAACGTAGCTACAAATAACATAAGGTCGCAAGTTATCATTCATCCATATTCATACATTATTCATGGCATCAGTGTTCTGGTAAACACTCTCCAAAAAGGCTGTTCCTGCGTCCTATCCCCACTTGTCCGTCAATCCATCCATCACATTTCGTAGCAGCAGAGATTTATGACAGCATCATAGTGTCTCTAATCTGAGCCCGTAAACTCACCGAGACGTCTGAGCCGATCACTTCAGCCTCTGTCACCCGCTCATTGTCTCCACATTCAAGTTTATGTGTGGATGTAAATCCCATTTTGTGATTTATGTGCCGTTCTGTCTTTATCTCTAAGTTTCTCTGCTCCACTCGTTTTGTCTTTATTGCGTGTCCTCTCGTATTTCTCCCCTCCACCTTCTCTTTTTTATGCCCCTTCTCTTTCGCTCTGATATGATGCATATAATGCAGTTTGTTTGATCATATATTTATTGTATAGTAATCAATTCTACAATGGAAGGGCCTCACTTTGCCACATTTTGATCAGATTCCACACAAGTTCAGATAAATGTTTTATTATCATTTTTTATTTTAACAGGATAGTCCCGCTGAGATTAATAATCTCTTTTTCATTGGAGTCCTGATCAAGATGAGCAGCAGCAAATGAGGTTTCAGACAAAAACAAGTTGGAGTCCAAACAATGAAAAACAAATTACACAATTCTCAAAATATATAAATACAAAATCCATTAATAAAATGGATCTAAATGAAGCAAAGAAAGCCCAAATTATAAAAGTCCTTCAACAATGATTAATAAATCCACAGGGAACCAATTTATCAAGCTTAAAAACATCTTGCATTTTGTTCAAAGCATCAGCAGCTGCAGATTTAAAAGCCTTTTTTTTCTCAAGCTGAGTATGAGCACGCAGAACAGAGCAAAACATCTCTTATTGCTTACACTTTCAGAAAAAATCACTTGTAAACATAAAGATCAAATAAAAAGATACTGAATGTAGACGCTTTTCCCAGCAGTCATTTTGACATGAAACAGCAGGTAAACACAGATGTTACTAATGACATTAAAGAAGGTTTTGTTCCATGTAGGTCTAACCAGCCAGTCTAAATAGCCAGGGTCCTGCTATTGTTCATGCTGGCTCACTGGAAAGACTCTGCTACACTTCAATGGAACAGAACCTTCATTAATGTCATCAGTAACACCTGTGTTTACCTGCTATTTCAGTGAAAAAGGTCCATTGGTGCCAAATATCAGCTATTGGCAACTCCACCCATCTACCCATTTTCTATACTCGCTTAGTTGTAATCAGTGTCATCGTGAGCTGGAGCCTATCCCAGCATGCATTTGGCAGAGGGCAGGGAAACACTTTGGATCGGTTGCCACGCCATAACTGGGCAAACGCACACACACACACACACACACACCCTTTTCCTGATTTTAAATGACTTTTTATCATCGTCTCTCCACCACCTTTATAACGCCCTTCTCTGTTTCACACCCATCACACACACAGACACACACACACAGACTATAATCTCACATATGTGAGGACATTTGCATGTGTGTATCATGAATATGCGCGGACGTGTAGAACTATATGTGGTGATGTAAGCGATAAAGTGGGTGAACTGGGCCCTTCAATCAGCGAGGTAAACAACCTCCAATGTAAACAGAATGATTAATTTAGACTTTTCTTCCCCTCAAGAGACTTTCCTCACATTTATACTGTGAATTTATATCATCTGGATTTACATCAGCCCTAAACTGAGTTTGCATGTAAATATGTGTATTTGTATGATGGACCAAGCATCCATATACAGACCTCTTGTCATCTCATAGCCTTCCCCTGCATTTTCTCTG
>OMLF01013005.1:11986-23448 GCA_900302615.1 Holocentrus rufus | reverse complement strand
TATCAGTTACAGTTGTGTACATTGCACATATTTTTAATGATTACTCACACTGATATGTTTGTGATCTAAACTGTGGTTTTGACAGAGTTCTGTTCTAATTAAATTTCATGATCTAGTTTTTGACCACTTTATTTGGTAGGTCTCAGGACAAATAGTACATCTACAGTCGTGGAAAAATTATGAGACCATCGAAAACAATGGTTATGCAATCAAGTACTAACTCCTGTGTGTATCATGTGACTAAAACAGACAGAAAAGAAAACATTGAATGCGTAAGAGCACTGTTTTTGGCAGTGCTTTGCCATAGCTATTGATGTAAAAAAAAAAGGTTATTATCAAGAAAACCATGGAAAATGGCTAAATATCAGCTCTTAAATTAAACTCTTATGAACTATTTTTGTTGTTATCATTATGTTTGTCCAAACAAATGTACCTTTAGTTGTACCAGGCATTAAAATGAACAAGAAATTGAAGAAAACAAGGGTAATTTTTTTCTATGATTGTATTTGAAATTTCTGGGTGCTCATCAAGCATTTAAGAATTATGCTGTGGTGCTGCATAATAAATGAAGAGCTTTTGGAATGACTTGATAGGTGAAAACAACATTTGAAGCATCCTGATTAGAAGCCTGAGGACACCAGGGACATTTTCTGTAGACTTTGGTTGATCCTGATCCTGTTCACTCATAACACATGAACCTACTGATAATACATCTGAGTTGTTTTACAGCAAAACAAACACTGTAATGTTGACCATTGACCAAAACTCCTCTAAACAGTTGTGTCCTGCCAGGACATTTTAAGAGCTGTGATCTGAAAATAGTTTAGGAAATAATTTATTTCCTTGTTGTTGATGTCAGAATTCAGTAAGTTTGAGAAATAATCCCCAAACCTGAGTTCCTAATTAGAATTTACCATCTGTGAGGTGAGGTGTAGTAGTTTCTAGTAATATGAAAGGTAGCAGTATTTTTGAGTGGAAAGCTCCTATTTACCGCGGGATGTGAATGCAGCACCGGAGCTCATGTGATGACGTTTTAGTGTCATTGACAGGTCTCTAGCACATGTGCTCCACTTCTAGAGAGTGCAGCGAAACGGCCCAAAGGGTTACAAAGGTATGTTGAATGACTGTAACCTCCCTCCAATCCCAGCCTATCTGACTGCTACTGATCAGACCGCATTCTCTGATCCACAATGTGAAGCCTCTGCCTCTCCTTTGTACTGACAGCATGCCAACAGAGAAGGAAATGACACCAGCAAGTCAGCTCACCTTGCATAATAGTATGCAACATTATGCACATGATATCATGAATCTTTTGGTAAGTGTGCAATTACTCAACTACCTGTAATCTGATAAGAGCTTCATAAATCAACGTTGTTCTAACATTGTAGTGCATTTGCTGTGTGAGCAAACCTTGAAGTGCAGGTCCTCCCTGTCCTTGACACCACTGCAACACAAGTGGTCCCCTATACTGAGGGACAAAGTTTAATCCCAGTCTGGGACAGCCTATCAGCTTCTGTAGCAATGGCCTGCTGGTGAGGGCAGAGAGGCAGAGAACAACCATCCACGTCAGCCAGAACAACAATGCACAGAACTTATGTAGAGAATCAGAATCGCATCATCATCCCCCTTTCAGTTCCTTCCTTTAATGCATTGTTTTACCTTTTACTGATACTTCACATATTGTTTTACATCATTTCTGTTGGTCAGTTTTAGGACAAATTGAAATAAGCTCCAAATAAACAGCTTGAAAGATTATGAGCAACACCGCCAACTATTTTTTGAAAGCTATGCTAAATGCTTCAAACATACTCCTTTGCCTTTGTAGAATCCAGAATGATGACAACTTTACCACAAAATTCCAAAAATCCCATCCTTTGTCATGGCACACTCTTCCATCATAGATTCAGGCAAATTAATAAACACTTCCTAAATCTGTGACCACAGGCTCAACTTACCCCTGCTTCCCCTATCACGTGCAGACTTTAGTACAGTACTGTCTGAGGGGGTCAACAGAGATGCCACTGGGCGTGGAAACAGCACACCAGCAACACAAAGTTCAGTCTGTCATGGCTCTTCAACCTGGTGAAACACCAAGGTGCAAAAGTCCTGTTTTCTTTATGCTCGTTTTATAAAAAATGAAGGAAGCTAGGTTAGGGCAAAACTTCCTGTATTGGGCCACTGGTGAGAGTCAGCATGGTGCATTACTGAAGGTGTATCTTTCAAAGAATATTACATTTTATCTGCAGTACAAAAAAATGTGAAAGATGTCAACAGATTCTTTATTGTTTTGAGGTTATGAATGACAGAGTTAAATGTAAAATAAACAGTGACTACAAAATCTTGCTCATCAATTTAGAAATGTATTATGGAGGTCAATTTGATCTCAATTGATAATACAACATCCGTATGCTATATTTCGGAAGATTCACAGATTTATTTGCAAATATAGAAATGATAAAACAAGGCAAAAATGGAATCAGGATAATAAAAGCAGCTGTGCTGGAAAAGAGAAGCTTAATGATTGAGCTGTGGGCACTCAAAATCCTTTCTAAGCAGTGAGCAGCTTGAGCTTTTCTGGTGACGTCACTGCAGCTGTGAGTTGTGTCTGCACGGACAAAGGTCAAAGGTCTCTGTTCATTAGAAGGCTGAATGGTGAGTGATTCTGAAAGCTTGTTTGTAGTCAGGGAAATGCGGATTATTGATAACCCGATTAAATCAGTGCATTTATGTCGGGAAGTTGGAATAGCTGAGACTCCCTGAATGTTCCCTCAATTCTCCAGATCATTTTTCCCCACATCATTTTTTTTTCCAAATTCTCTGACGCTACCTGCCTTGAAAGCGCCTCCCTAAATTTCAAGACATTTCAGGAATTCCAGGACCTGTGGGAAGCGTGAGAAACATTCCGGCTTTGTGAGCAGTAATAACACCAACATGTCTGGATGTGAGACACGTTTCTGTCCTGTCAGATCAGAGTAACCCTTAACCTAAATTCCCAAGGGAAACCTCATGTGGATGAGTTTACAGTATCAGAGTTGATCATTGACTCACTCTCCACATGATGCACACATTCCTGTTCCATCATTAACACACTACAGAAAGAAAAATGTTCCCTCTTTAATGAAAATGCATTATTCTTACAGTTTATTGTAGGCGTATGCGCTTATTGTCTCTCCAGTCACATCATAATACCATTATCATCCATATAAAACCATCAAGTTCTACACAGGCTGCTCCTTTACAGTTCCAAAAAGGACTCAGAATAGTGTTATATTACAGTGACAAAAACAGAATAAGAGGCAACTGTTGAGTAATGGCAAAGGGGCTGAAGAAAGGCTTTCGCCGCTGTCTGCATGTGCCAGTGTGGTCAACTGACAACAGCCATCATTGCACTTCAGAGAATGTACCCAGGTTCATATGTCTCTCCTAAACCCCAGTCAAATCATTTTCCACTTACACATCTCAAATTCAAGAACCCCTTATTCAGTCCTAAAAAAACCCAACATTTATTAGATTTTCAACAGCATTAGACAACAGAATTTAATAAAAGACTAAATTTGATACTCCACCCGTCTATTTGATGAGAATGTATCTTTCCTGTGTGTTCACACTGCCAACAATACACTTATATAGAGCCGGGAAGCACAACTGATGTGTGGACAGTCAACAGGCTTATTTGCGCTGTTTCTGCACCAGTGACATTTAGTTTTAGGAACAACAGTTCCTCCTGGCAAGTGTAAAATATTTATTACGGCACACCTGGCAAGAAAAGAGTGATCCATTAACTAAGTTACTGACAGTGTGAGCACACGGTTACCAACCAGGCTAGATGCTCTTTAAACCCTTCACATCAGGGTTGGCTCTGAACAAGGCCATTTAACTCCAGCTTGTCCTGCAGCTCGCTAGTATTCTTCCTTCTCTTGCTGTCACTTGAACAATTTTGCCCTTCAGGGTTAAAACCCGAGTATTTCACCCCCACAGAGGCGAACCAGCAGCATCACTTCCGCAAATGGACGTCTAAGTTGCATCATGTTACACCTGCATTTACATCAGTGTTGTTCTCTGAATGACTGAATTTGCTGTGTTGACTACTAGGGCTTTTAGCTTGCCAAGAGTTACATCAAAATATCTCTACGAGCTAACTCGTCTTTTACCAGTATGATATAGGTTTCAGTTTGCATGCATATGATGCAAACATTATACTACATTTGCCCCAATCTCTATAAGTTTGGCCTAGTGCAATGCAACCCAGAAGTGGGCAACATAAATTACAAGTTATTTACAATCACCTTGAACAAATAAATCATTAATCAGGACTAAATAGATTTTTTTAAATAACAGGCTGGAAAACAAAGGGTTACAGTTGATTAAAAACAGCAATGTCTAGGTTTCAGTTATAACTTTCTGTTTTGAGTGCAGAGAATTAGTGGACTGGTCTTTTGTCAGAACCGCTGTGAACGTGGCTGCTGTCGCCAGTCGATTAGGAGCCAAACTCCACTGTTTCCTCTGTGATGGGCTTGAACTCGTAGTTCCCCCTCCCATCCATGTGGAGGTAGTACTTTATGACAGAAAGATAAGATGATAGTCAGTGACAAGCGGCAGATACCTCACTTCTTTGTCATCAAACTGAAAAGTGTAAAGGCAGCGCTGCACTAACAAGAAGGTAGAGCATGTGTGAAACACAAACAGTCATGCATGTTGCCATCCTCAACTCAAATTTACTGCTCTTCAATTTACAAAACTTTGGTTCTATGGAAACATAGAATTTGCTTGTTGTAATGCATATCTCAGTGTAACTGCACAGTCAGAGGGACAGCACAGCACACAGATGATAATCAGTGTTGCACAACAAGCTGAGGCTGTATATGTATGATAAGATGGTGTGGGTTCATTTACATTGAACCAGGCCTCTCAGGTCATCTGGCCTCTCAGACGTCCCACATCAAGCAACCAAAGCAGCTTTAGCTTTCATGATTCTAGTTTACAGATGATGTGAAATCTGCCCTGATCATTATACTGTTCAAACCCTCTCGTACAGCCTTGGTTTTTAACATAGTAGTTGATTAATCGGAACGTGTCTGTAAATAAACGGTATGTATTTGTGACTTTAGGTATATCATCCACACAATAACTGGGTAATAACTCAAAGTCCAGCTCCAGCTCAGTCAGTAAATACAGCATGGAACATGAGCGGCAGTTTGACCTTACCTCGTGGTGTTTCCACAGAGACTTTCTGTGGGACACAGTGAACAAGCTGATGCCAACCTGTGGACCAAGGAAAACACCTTTCATCAGCTTTTGATATTTTATCAATGGCCTACTGCTTATTATACCACAGAGTATAATAATTAATTTGACGTCATCTATCCATCTCGATATGTTAATTACCATCAATTACACTAATGAATAAATATGCATATCTTCACGAATACAGTACATTTGATAGGTTTTGGACTGGTAATTCAAAATATTTCGATAATGCTATTTACTGTTCAGTACAAAGCTTATTGCTCAGTGGATGATGTGTTTGGAAAACTATGGTTTGGTGTTCAGTTCAGACTTAAGAAGGATGTTTTCTATCTGGGACTAGATTTAAGCCGTGTTTGTAAAAGATGTAATTCTATGTTTAATCTGAGGTTTTGGTCCTACCGTCCGGCAGTGGCTGTAGATGTAGTCCTCCACATCCACACTCACTGCACTGGTGCACTCATCCAGAATGGCAAACTGGGGCTTGTGGTAGAACAGCCTGGCCATCTACATACACACACACACACACACACACACACACACACCTTTATCAAATTAAGTACTGTGACTAAAATCACTACAAACAGCAAAAGGAAAAATGCTAATAAGCCAGGAAGTCTGGCCTTTCCCTGTGCTGCTGTCTGTAAGAGCCTGTAATATTTTCTTTAGGTCCTTGTTGACCTGCCATGCCTGTCCACAAGTTACTGCTCTTGCTGACACTAGCTTTCACTTCAGCTGCTCTGGAAGATTTTTTTTTTTTCAATTTTATTTTTCTTAGACACTTACCACAGCAGCCATTGTGACATGAACTAGCAGGTAAACACAGGTGTTACTAATGAAATAAATGAAGGATCTGTTCCATTTAGGGTCCTGCTATTGTTCATGCTGGCTTACTGGAAAGACTCTGCTACACTTAAATGGAACAGAACCTTCATTAATGTCATTAGTAACACCTGTGTTTACCTGCTAGTTCATGTCAAAATGGCTGCCATGAAAAAAGGTCAATTCAAATTAGTAGTAGAAGCTATTTGCTAGCTAGCAGAAGATTCAGTTTTAATTCTGTGGTTTCATGTCATTTTACAACATTAAATTGCTAAGTTTTGCATATTGTGTGTTGGATTTCTTCATTGTAAGTACTCAGTCATCAGAGTGTATCAAAAAGTAAGTCAAAAGACAAATGGACTGTATTCTGTCTATGAAACATTTGGACTTCATAAGCTCAGGAACTGATGAAGATATTCAGAGGTGGCAAGCATGGGACACAAAGGTAGTTTTCACTTATTTAGGAAGAAACAAGTTGAATGAAATACTGAGTCAATTTCAAGCTGTGTGAAAGGTTTCATCAGTGTCAGTTCCAAAAATATGATTAGAAAAGGGACGTCGAGTACTTACAGCCATTCTCTGCTTCTCCCCTCCACTGAGGACATCCATCCAGTCCTGGACTGTGTCCCAGCTGCCCTCCCTGTCCAGGATATGACCCAGCTGGACATTGTCCAGGTATTCCTTCAACACCTGGACACACACAGCCAGCGACAAGATTGGCACTTAAGCAGAAACATCAAGTGAAAGGGCCATTTGTTCATGTGTGTGTTGTGTCCCACCTGATCAGAGATGCCCTTCCTCCTCTGTTCTTCATAGGTGTCAGGGTAGATAACCTGGTCCCTCAGAGAACCCAGGGTCATGTAGGGTCTCTGGACAAACACAACACAACAAATCAAACTCGTACATGAACTCCCATATAGAGATGGGACCGATCCGATCCAATATTGGTATCGGATGCCGATACTAGAGTAATTCACTCATTGGCACGTGGACTGACATTACTGATCCACGTGCCGATCCAGATTCCATAGTCTGATGTTTTTATGAATGAAAGAAAGTATGTATTTATGCAGTTTTTGTAATTTGGACGCTGCTTTACGTTCATCTGCGCAGCACACATTAATCTGGGCAACATAGTAACTGTAGTCATACAGCTTAATTTAAACTGTGTGTCAAAGTGTCGCTGCACCTATGCTACAGCGGTCTGAGCATTTGTTCTGAGTGGGAAAGTCTGTCACACTTCACTGATCATTAAAAAACTGGACAAATGTGTCGGGGTTTTATTAGGCTATCTCTGCGCTAATGAAGCCCAGATAAAAACCTGGGAACTCATGGTTGCAATTACTAAAAGTTGCATCCTAAGCAAAGTTTCCATATATTTCTCACTGTGAATTTAATGACACTTTGCAGGTTTACAGATATGCAAACCTCCTCAGTTTAGCCGGTGGGACGACAGTTGAAAACCGGCATCATGTTGTCTTCATTCAGTGGAAAACAACCGGCACAAAACACTGAGGTATAACACAAAGGAGTCTAGCGGACCGAAGCAGTCTTCCGTTTCTCTACGTGCAGTTAGATGTTTGGAGAAGTGTAGTAAGCCACACACGTGCAGTGCAGCTACGGCGGCGTTTTGACACAGAGGTAATCAGGCTAGGTATGCTGGTGCATTTAGGGCACTATTTTTGCCTGGGAAAAAAATGTTCCAGCATCGCAAAGAATATAGAGATTGCTGATAGATTCCTGATGATTAATGATAAGAAGAAGATTCAAGAAAAAAGAGCTCTGGTATCGGTATCGGATCAGTATCAGCAGATATCCAACTACAGGTATCGGATTGGAACTGAAAAAAAGTGGATTGGTGCATCTCTACTCCCATAATATGCATGCCAGAAGTGAACATTTTTATAGAAACACAGAAGTTTCTTATTCAAATACTTAATAATTCTGACATATTAATTATGTGTAGTTAATTAAAACGATCAAACAAAGACATGATACATTTTCACTCAGTTCTCAGTTTTAAGTTAAGTTCTAGCAGGCATCATCATCTAGCAATGTCAGTTTTTAATTTTAATTTAATTTTAATTTCATTTCATTGTACTGTGCAAGCCTGGACTGCAGTACGCTCTACAGATGAGCTAAAGGAGCAGTCTGATTTGGTTTATCTCTTCCCCTTCCTTGCAGTAGTATTTATTTAGTAGTTAAGACACGATTTTGTAAATTTTGTAAGCAGGTGCTATGATATTAGTTCTGAAACCAAGACCAAAACCACGACACTAATGTCTTGGGTCTCAAGTCATGGTTCCGTCTTCCATCTCGAGGTCCCACGCTATTTTATTTTCTTCCAACTGCACATGACTGTTTCAGTCCACTCATGATCGAGCAATCATGCCTGAGGTAAAAGTTAGTAAACAAGAGCAGTCTAGTTTCATGTCCTCAAGATGGCTACGTTTTTTTATTTTTTATTTAGTTAATTTATGTAGTTAATTTATAAAGTTAATCTACCATCATAATGTTTACATAAAAAATATAAATTACAAAAATATGAGGTCTGAACCAAAAGTGGATTTCAAGAATCATTACACACATATATGAAATGATATATGTGGAGAGATAGAGTTTTACCTGTGGCACATAGAAGAGCTTCCCTCTATCAGGTTTTGTCAACTGCCCTCCAAAAAGAGGCCACAGCTAAAAAAAAACAAAACAAAAAAAAAACAATTAAAAATAATAACACAATATGTACTTTACATACCAAATACTACAGCTGTGCTTTTCCCTGGTTCAGTGTAAGTGATAAAAAATAACCAATAGATAAAAAGTGACTTACCTCTCCAAGGACCCTGAAGAGAGAACTCTTTCCACAGCCATTTGGTCCACACACTAAAACATTGGTGCCAGACCTCACCTTAACAGAAAGAAAAACAAGAAATTCTACATGATCCCATTGTTCAACTTAGCTGTTAGTTTAAGAGAGCAAAGACACCATGTGTTGTTACAATAAATACATTAGAAAAACTGTTCATGCCATAAAAGGGGTGTGGCAGTGGGAGTGGCCTATAACAAAAAGGTGCATTACTTCCAAACGGATTCATGTAGCATGGCCAAACTTCACACACACACACACACACACACACACACACACACACACACACACACACACTTTCATTGGTGATGGTCTGCCCCGCTGCTACACTTTAGCCATGCCCCATTTCATAACTCATGAACCGCTTGTTGTAGACTCTTGTGGGAAGCTTCACTGAACTTAGTAGGAAGTTCCTTTTTTCTGTACACACTTGTGGGAATCATCATTGGACTAGGCAAAGTCCATTTTTCCATCGGTGATGCTTGCCCTGCCTCCTACACTTTAGTCCCGCCCTCTTTCATAACTTATGAACCGTTTGTCGTAGACTCTTGTGGGAGGCATCCTTAGACCTTTTTGGCATCCTTTTTCAGTGGTGTGGGTTAGCTCCACCATCTCGTTCTGTTGGTCCATCAGTTCATTGGTCCACATAAATCTATCTGTTCATTGGTCCACAAAGCTGGCCCACCCCCTAGCAACTGCAACTTTCTACCTATGAGGATGAAATTTGCTTTGGAGGTCAAGTGTTTGTGAGGACGTGTGTGTGTGTGTGTGTGTGTGTGTGCATGCACGCACGCATGGATGCATGCATCTACTGGTCACAGCTATTGCAAATTCACACTTGTTTTGGCATTAAAAGAAAACAAATGAAGCTATAGGCTTTACCTCAAATGTAAGGTCTTGGATTAGGATATCTCCATTGGGTGTTGCCAGCGGTGTGTGATCAAACCTGCAACAAAAAGACATGTTGCTCTTGACCAGAGAAAATATTATAGTGATGCTGATGTGTGGGAATGGAGATGATACATACTTGATGATGTTGTCTGTGTTGATAATCCGGCCACTTCCAGGTACCAAAATGAGCTTCTCTGCAGCGTCTGATTCTAAGGTAAACCAATTGAACCAAAACTAAATCAAGGAGTATCACTACATCACTTGAGTTAAAAAAAAAAGAAAAAAAAAAAAAGAGCTATCTATTTAAAGCTACAGTTTTGAAAATCACAGAGGGACAATTTAAGTGGGGACCATTTAGACTCAATAGGCCTCATTCATCAGACTTGCATGAGATTAAATCTGAGTGTAAAACGAGTGTATAATCCCTTCACCAACAGTGTCATTATTTAGCAAATTTCACCTGTGGAGTATCAGGAGGACCAAACTCTACCAAACTCTACTACCGATACAGTGCAACAAAGTGCTTCCCTGTATTGTTTGGACAGCTAATAAGGGCATTTGGTCTTGACACTGAAGACAGAGCTCATGTTTATTAAACATCAAAGGCATTATATCATAATGAAAATAATCGAATTATTCCTTTTTATGAGCATGAGACTGTTAAAGTTAAAGTGTGTTTGTGTATATGAGGGTAAATTAGGGTGTAAATGTAAAAAAGATGATTCACAATAACAGGAATCCTGTCCATTTCTGCACAAGTTTGAGAAATGAGGCCCAGTGGACAAATGTGTAGAATAAGCACTTAACTGAGTAACTGGTTGAGTCTACATGGTTCTCATAGGAGTTCTAAGTTGCAAACAAATTCTGTTCTTTTCCAATTTTTTGACAGTTGAGCCTTAGTGGCCCTCATTTTTGGGGGGATTTCAACTACTACAGCTTTAACACACTTTCATGTATTTATTGAGGAGTTATTCTTACCCTTCTCTTGATGGGAGACCATGGTGCGTTCATATTTCCCAGCATTAAGCTCCTTCAGGACTTTCATCAGCTCAGTGATACGAGCCGTGAATCTGGAAGGAGGGACATTCAAAAATCCATCGAGCTGAACTATAATCCAAAGGCAAAATGGTGGGTAATCCTCATCTCAAAGCATTGTGAGATCAACTAGTATGCGAGAGAGATATAGAAAACATGTTTTTCATTTTGATTCTTTAATTATTATTTACTTACTTTCTGTTTAATTGTTTCCGTGCTCTCTACTTTGTAGAGCCATTGCTATGACTTACCTGTATATCTATATATCTATGCTGTCCTTAGAAATAAAATGAAAAATTTCAAGTCCAACATAATCAATTATGTACTTTTTATAGAATGGTTTTCTTCATGAAGGTTTTAGTTTACTTCCTAACTTATTTTTATGAACTTCCTCTTATGTAAGAAACTTTTCTTAACTGTTTTTGACCTGGAGCAGCTTTGTATTTCTTACTTTGATTGTACTGCTTTTACTGTTTTTAACTGGGTTTTCCTATATACTATTTTGTAAAGCATTCTGTAGCTGTCAGGTGCTGAAGCTAAGATGATTATTGTTATTGTTATTACTATTATTATTATTATGATGATGCTTACCCTGAGAGGCGGG
>OMLF01013005.1:0-11966 GCA_900302615.1 Holocentrus rufus | reverse complement strand
TTCTCGGCCAGCCAGTACAATCCTGCCCAGGGCCTGGGACATCCTCAGCAACATCCGTCCACTCTGGTAGTAATCCTTCATGCCAAAAATTTGAATTTTATTAGAATTTTAAAGAATTATGTCACACTAGCTTAAAGCCATGTTGCAATATTTTATGGATATTTGTACTGTGTATAAAATAGCTTGAGTGTATAATTTTCAATCAGTGCCAGAACTGCTTGTACCACATGAGCCGTTATTTCCTAACTGAAAACTGGATCAAAACTTAACAATGAACATATGAGGAAAAAAGATTAGAGTGCAAAGCAAAAGTGTATAAGTGTATATATCTATATATCAAATTTGATATATTGCCCAGCTCTTCCACAAGGTGGGCCAAATTTTTTCTATGATACATACTGCTCATCCTGTATATTCACATATTTGCCTGTATTAATACACTGTTTCCCTGTAAATTGTACACAAGAGCCTATGCCATTTTTCCTGCACACACATACACACACAAAATGTGTTTACTGTATGCATATATAAGCTCCTTCTTTTGAACACCACAGGATGTTGGTGCTCAGATCATTACTGTTTTGTAAGAATACAACAATGTATGATGTATGTGTGTGTGTGTTTGTTCTGACCTCTAGCAGCTCAGAGTGTGTGCTGTGAAGGTGTCGGGGGTGGGACAGGTCCAGGAACGGCCGACTAACCACAAGGTAGCCCACCACTGTAGCTAGGTCTGAAGGAGGCAAGTCAGTGTCAATGGATTAGAAAGGAAGAAGGAACACACATAACAACAGCTCTGATTCTGGACACGCCCAGAGGTGTTTGTGTTTCTGAGGATTTTTGTCTCTTGATGAAGGTTGATGATTATGATGAATTGGACAGCATGTTACTAAGCTTACCTTCATGTTCACAAACAAGATCCCCTTACAGATGTATCAGAAATTGACTTCTTTATTAGGCCTATCTGACCTTTGCCTATGTAATAAATAATAATGATGTGTGTAACTAATATATGTGCAATGCAATAAAATGACTTGCATATGTTTTCTAGAGGAGGTCCCAAAATGTGATTTTGTGATGTGCTGTTGTTGATCCCTGAACTTTTCTGCTGGTGCTCCTAACTTTTTAAAGTGAGGAGTTTTAGGAGAAGTTAGATGGTATTCAGCAGTTCCAGTTCCATCCATCTAACTTCTTGTTAAACAACTCATTTTTTTTTTTAAATTCAAAGACATGTACTAGGCTAGGCTAATGACTCCTGTAGACTTCAAGTCTTTATGCTAAGCTAAAACAAAATGCTAACCAAAATGCTAACAAAGCAGTGGACGTACAGAGGTGAAAATGGTATCAAACAGCTTGTCTCAGTCTAGATAAGTTGGAAAAAGGATATTTTGTCCAAAACGTTGGAGTATTGCTTTAAATTAGCACTGTCTATTCTCTTAGCAGTCTATTCTCTGGTAATACCTTTTCTGTACTCACAATTAGCAGGCTTGTGTTTTATAAGATTGCACTTGTTCATGGGATGTTGTACATATATTCATGTGGTATAGACATTTTATATTGTTAGGTGACTCCTGTGTAATATTTGGCTTTATGTATTAGGGGACCACACATGTGGTTCTATCCCCAGGCAAAGTCCTGATGCACATTAATCAACATTACTGTTATGTGAGGCAAGTGTGCCAGAATTAGCCAAAACAGCTAGTTTTCATCTGTAGCTCCTCATAGTGAAGTGGGGAACCAAACCCAGGATCCCTCTGTCAGAGGTACAATCAGCAGCAATTTCCCCAGTAGGATGTAATGCGAGGAAAACCCCTCTGTTCCTCGGTATGTCAAGCCAAAACAAAGAAAAACATGTGCTGCTTTACAAATATTGTCACTTGGAGGGAGAAATCCATCTACTTACACTTGGCTATTATGCTGTCAACGAAACCCATGGAGAAGCGGAAGAAGATGAAATTATGCAAATGGTCGACCTGTGAAGATACAATGAAATTGCTCACACTTTATAGTTGGTAAAACATATGATAATGATTTATTTTCTACACAGGATACTAAACTATCACCAACCAGTTTCTTGAATGTGGTATAAATGGTCTGTTTTTCCCGGATGTTTCCATTGTAGAAGGCAATCTCCTCACTAAAGACATAAAGATAAAACATCCACACAGTGCATAAAAAATAAACATGTAAACTGTGTATTAGGGCTGGGCGATATGGCAAAAAATAAAACAATATTTTTTTTCCATATTAATCGATATCAATATATAACTGTACTCTCAGTGTAGTCACTGGGATGGTACCTTTTCAGATGCTGAAAAAGATTCGTTGTGTTTCCTGTTTCCTGTTGATGACATATTTTGCACACCGTCTTAATCTGCGCTTGGTCACTTTTCAGGTATCCAAACCACTTCTATATAATTGAAGATGTGGTTCCATTTTTGCAAACAATTTCCTCAGCTTTGGAGGATAACGCCTGTTTGCAAGCCAAAAACTGCACTGGCTGCTGTTGTGTTTACTTCTGCTGTGTGATAGGCTTTTAGATCATATTGAGTAAAAATGTCCAAAGTTTATCATAGTTAACAACATAAATTTTATCAGGATCCCCTATCGAGATTGTTTTATCGCCCAGCCCTATTGTGTAAACAATTCTAAAAACACATCATTAGAAGTTAGCAGGGATGCTGGTGTGCTGACCTGTTGGTGATGAGGCGGGAGTTAACGTAGCGGTACTCTCCTTCATAGCGCTGCTCAATAACTGTCATCTTCCCTATGGGCCGCCTCAGTCTGGTCAGGAACAGGCCGGAGATCAACAGGTAGGACATCATACTCGCTGGGCCCTGGAGACACACGTAGTGATGTCACTTTCTATTTAGGACTTAATGTATGTATGTGAAATATGAAATTAATATATAATTTTAAGCAGCAGTATTCATTATCTGAAAGCTATCATTATTTATATGTATTTATATCTCTATTATCTGAAAGAATTCCAGTAGAAAGGTTGTGCAGAATCTACTATTTTACCACAGGATGTGAATGAAATGACATGCAGAAGGTAAGATGCTCACCTGGGCACCGATGGCACTTGTAAGCTTGAAAATGTACAGGCCGATATCCAAGAGAGGCTGGAGAACAGAGAAAAGAGAGAAATAGCATTTAAACAATATTTTCGTTAAGATTGCCTGAGAAATTATTAGACAGTTGATTGAAACTCTGTTTGGTAAGTGTTGCTTGTATTGGAAAGGGAGGAAAAGCCATTACAGATCTAAGTTCACTGTACTGTCTACTTGGTAAAAGGAAGATTTAAACTGCACTTTTTGCAGATTCACTTCTCAGTTGAGCTTGCAGGCCCAGTTTGCTCTGTTGACTTTAGCAGCAAATTCTGCTAATTGTGGGATATCACAGAATATTATGTTCCGTGTTCTGTTCAGAAAGGACCTGGTAAAATCAACAACTACAACTACAAATATGTGCCAGTTCAGGTGGAGCTTGGTGCCAGTGCATGGTGTAGATAGAAACATGTCAAATAATTCCTGATAACAGATCTACAACAACATTACTGATAGACCACATCAAATGCAATGCTGGGAGCCAGCTAACCAGCCAGACTGCCTGGTGCTTTGGTTATGCATTAGTGATGCATTACCCATTAGTTACACATTAATTATTCTGAAATCAATTTGAAATCAATGCATAAAGCTGCAGTAGTGACAACAGCCAATTCAAAGACATTTGTGCTGTTGGGGATAAATTATACATTGCAGTCGTGTATTTTCAGTGACCGCACCAGGATAGAGCACTACAGGAACCATTTCTGCAAAAGTAGATATTTTGCTGCTTCTTACTTACATCATTGTGAATTTAATTCTGAATGTTTTTGACTGTTATATAGCTCTTAGGCTCATAGACACCCAATTAATTCAATTAATTCCAAATGTGACTGAACACAACCCTGCAGACTTTTTCATTCTGTAAAGGGAATCCATCACAGTGAACAAGCAGCTAATTTACACACCGTTTAACAACCAAAATGGGAGTCTAACATGAACCTAAAATCTTTCCATGTGGCAAGAAACAACAGTAACATGCAGTATGTCTATATATCTATATCTATTTGTCTGTCTGTCTGCCTTCTCCAAGTCTCTTGATGATTCTGGGGTGTGACAAAGTGACACATGTGCTAAAAACCTGCACAGTACTTCAGTCCATTAATCCTAAATTTTAGAAATCATCTCACTCTAGACTAGTAAAGAGCATTACTTTAGTGAGAGCCAACAGAACGTGGTACCTTGCTGAGGTTGGAGTAGAGGTCCACCACGCTATTGCAGAACCTCTCTACATCCTGGGTAAGCAGCTGGTCTGCGTTGGCTATCCGGTTGTCCAGGTTACCCATCTTGTAGTAAGTGTAACCTCTGTGGAAACACATCCGGGAATGAGATTTCATGATCTAGTATCTCTCCCTTGAGTGAATAATGTCTGTCTGGTCTCTTTCCCATGTGTGTGAATGGTGTGATGTGAGTCTCTTTGTGTGCATGTGTAGTCTGTCCCCTGGCCACGTCTCCGTGGTGATGGTGGATTTGTTATTCTGTTACATTGTTGTATTCTGTCATTTGTGATTTTTTCTGTACACACATCTATTGCACGTCTGTCCATCCTGGGAGAGGGATCCCTCCTCTGTTGCTCTCCCTGAGGTTTCTTCCTTTTTCTCCCTGTTAAAGGGGTTTTTAGGGAGTTTTTCCTTATTCGATGTGAAGGTTTCAGGACAGAGGATGTTGTATTGCTGTACAGACTGTAAAGCCCTCTGAGGCAAATTGTAATTTGTGAATCTGGGCTATACAAATAAAAACTGACTTGACTATGCATACATTTGGGTCTTTTTAACATACCAGTGAATCACAGAACAATGTTTGGTTTGCTGTGAAACCTAAAATCATATCTAACTTTGCTATGTTCATGTGATTTAAGTGGCACGTCAAAGTCATTGTCTTTAACAGTCAAGATGCTCAGACAGTTGTTTCCATGAGATGAACGCAGCCAGTTGGGGTGTTCTGTGATGTTTGTTCATGGTGGTAGAACTTACTGGAGATACTGGTTATAGAGGTTTTTGGTGAGCCTCTCGCGGAACCTTAGCTTCAGCTCATTCAGGCCCAACTTCAAGAAGTTGTTCACCAAGGCTATCTGGAATGTGCCAGTCATACACATACAGATGAGATGTACAAATATCATCAAGAGCGCTCTGCTTCAGCATGGCTATACCAGTGTCTTTGTTCTAAAGAGAATATTCATGCTGATTGGTGAATTTTTGTTTTCCAATTCTAAGAAGAGACTTAGGTCCAGGATATAACAGAATCATGCAAAGCAGGATGTAAAGATGACTTTAGTATTACAGAGCAAATTCACCAATTAACATTAAGGCATACAACTACAAAGTTTTACTGCTCATGTCAATGCTAATGTAAGTGGTGTTACTGTTCAGGTTAGCATAGAATGATCACACACAGGTTAAAGGAATACTCAAAGGTTTTGGGAAAAAAACTCTTTTCCCAATGTACCAAGACTGACACAAGATGTTGGATACCATTTTCACTTTTGTACGTCCACTGGTTCGGTTCCTATGGGTTTCGTGTTAGCTTAGCATAAAGAGTCATTAGCCTAGCTCCATAAAAGAGAAAAAAAATTAAGACAGCTTCAGAGTTGCTGTAAGGTTTATTTTTTTCACTTTGATGGAGCTAATGACTACTGTAAAATTCAAGTCTTTATGCTAAGCTAACAGGAAATGCTAATCACTGGAATCAAACCAGTGGATGTACAGAGGTGAAAATGGTATCGAACATCTTGTCTCAGTCTGTGTAAGTTGAAAAAAGGGTATTTTGCCCAAAACGTTGGAGTATTCCTTTAATATGTCTAATGCAAGCATGAAACTACGCAATCAAAGTAATTAGTGATCACCAAGAAATCAGAGATTACATAGCAGAAAACAGGCTTGTTAATTTAAAGACCCCATTAAGGTTAGATTATCAGGTCTCCTCTTTAAATGTTCATAAAGTAAAATTGAGGCTCTACTGACACTGGAGCACAGAACTTGTTACAGAAATCTCTACTATAATTAAGTTTGCACACTTGACTAAAGAGTGTGACATCAATAAAAGTCAACAAAAAACAAACTTACAAGTGGCATGAATTTGATAAAGCTGAACAAGAAGGTCTTGAAATCTTTTGTTGAGCGACCAATAATTGCACTGCAAACCACAACATGCACAAGGATGAGCAAAACATTGTCAGCAGGGAAAGTGGGACAAATACTGAGGCAAGAGAAACTTGATCCACTTTTCCTGTAGAGCCAATACAGCAATGGTAAACAGCTATCAGAGACTTGGAAATTTGCATTCTCGTCATAATATGAAAGATATGAAACCAGTGGAGTCCTGACATGGCTTAATATGGGTTTGCCACTCAATTTATACATCTGAATGTTATTCTCATAGTCTCTGGGATGCACAATCACAAGCTACTATACTGATAATGAGTTGCACCATGACTTTCTGGACATATACATTTTCATTGACATTTAATTCTGCTTTTTTGCTTGTTTTTTTAATTAAACAAATCTTTTCCATTTAATTCTCATTTCATTCTTTCTGGGGCTGCACATGGGTGTGCCATCATTTACCACTGTGTCAACATTTTGTTCCAGCTCTTCTTCATCTTAGCATTGGCCTTTGACACTGCTGATCACATCTTTATTGATCATATCAGACATTTTGTGCTCTTTTGGGCTTTTGGGCTGTTGACTGTTTAATGCTATTTACACTGTAGTGGTGGATTACCGCACAGCTCTCGCCTTTTGCCCTCCCTTCCTGCATAATCACAATATGGTAACACTTTATAACAAGTACACACTATTAAGCATTGGTAAGCATTAATAAATACTCAATTCATCATTTATAACGCATGAATACTCATTAGTATATAGTTTATAAACACAATTAAAAATGTCAATGATGAGTAAAACATTTTTAACTGTGTTTATAAACCATATATTAAGTATTCATACCTTACAACTGATGAATTCAGTAACAAATGCTTAATAGCGTGTACTTATTATAAAGTGTTACCCACAATATTTGTATACATGCTTCTGTTTATAGCCCAAAATCCACACATACAAGTATTTTCAAGTTTATGTTTCCATTAATGTAACATATCAGTTTTAGCTCTGCTGATCAGGCCTAAGTGGAGCTAGCAGAGTAGTTCCTTGCTTTATTAAAGCTTACTGTTTGTTGAAATTTTTATTTTGAGCTTTTTATTTCTACTATGCTTTGTTTTATTTTCTAAAACTTTGTTAAGAAAATGTTAAATTAGTGATAATACATAGATCTCTCTTGATGTGCTCACTTTTGAACTCTTGTTGGACAGAGGAATACCATGTCAAAGTATAAATTCAGTGGAAATCCCACCCCAATGACGGTTTGCCCATCACTGTGCACCAATATTCTGCCACCTTATGAGATTCACAGGCCCGGTTATGGCTTGGAAAGAAATGAAGACCTAAGGCAATGTTAAGGGCTGAGCAACACACCAAAACACCATTAAAAAAAATTAAAAAAAAGAATAGGAAAATGTTAAAAACCACAGTGTTAGTGGTTTTACAGGTTGGTTTTCCACATCTATGTTAATCATGGGAAGGACAGTTACCGCGGGTATGACAGCTATGTAGGAATAAAAGTGCCTCTTGAATAGACTGATATCTCTGCTTATAATACCGCTGTGGAGAATCAAAACAAAGTCATCAGTACCTGCAAAGGCAATGAAACAGCACTGCAGGATGTGACTCCCCTACCTCTCTTCAATAACACTTTACATTACATTAAGGACTGAAAAAATAAATAAAAATACAGGATGTGGTTGGTTCAGCTGTAATGGCCTAAACGTGAAAAAGCATGATGATGTAACCCAGTTAATGTAGGGTATCTTCAGGTTGCAGAAAGCAAAATAAAAGCATTGAAAAGGTCTGACAAAGTATTACATTTCGTGAGACCTTTTTAATGCTTTCCGCAATTGAATTTAAAACCAACTTAAAACCAAAATAAAGTAACAAAGTAGGGACAACCAGCCTATTTCTGACTGAACATAGCAAATAAAATTTGTGAAACTATAAATGGGCAGAATATGACACAGAGAAGTGTAAAAGGACATCAAGTCCAACTGTATTTGGCAAACCAGGTATAACTCATATTGTACTACTTATCCTGTTCTGTATTAAAGACCTGCAGGTAAACTGTAACTGAATATGGTTTCAACAGTTAGAAGTGTGTGTGTGTGTGAAGCCAGGGTCTCACCTTTCAATCATGGTGCCGTTCTGGATCATCCATACGTCGCAGTAGGTCCTGGCCACCAGCATGGCTGCAATGAGGATTAGGTAGCCTGTCTGTGATGTCGGCAGCAAACAGAGGAAACAGTTAGTTGACAGTGGAGATTATAAACCCGCTACGTGTTTTCACTGCCCTGCTCTTGATTGTGTTGACATCTATCCAAAAGACAGAGAATAACCCAGATTAGACTTCTGCTTTTCACTCGTGTCTAGGGATGTCACAAGAATCAATACCAAATCAAAACCAACATCAGTGGTACTGATGAAATTTGATACCTCAATCTGGAGTCATGTGACTGTACCTAGAGGATGAAATTTGTAACATCCAAAGGCCAAGACCAATCAGCATGGCTGGTGCAATCGCTCCACAGCCTTAGCTAAAAGTCAACAACAAAAAGGTGGAGAAAAATACATATGCAAATACTTCACCTTTGAGGTTGATGTTTAACAACGGCACTGTTGATCCTCATAAACCGATATGCAAACGATGTCAGCATGCATTTCACAAGAAAATAGGAAACATCCTAATTTGCTCATTTCTTCTCTAAGACTACAGGCCAATGTTGCACTTGGAACTTAGTGGTCTTATTCTAATGTGGCCTTAGCCTACTTGACATACTGATGCTTACAGAACGGCACATCAAAATAAAAGCACAATCAGGCATCAAGAATTGTTCAATATCTCTGATTACGTTTATCAACTACCAAAATCCTGATATTGTGACATACATGTAACATCCCCTAGTCTTATGCTTCAGCTCTTTATGCTCAGGTTTTGTGTGCTTTTACACAAAAGATTTCTCTGGACAGCAGAAGCATTACCAGGGGAGGTTTGACGGCTGACAACTGATGTGAATGAGCAAAATCAAATAAAGCCCTCCCTCATGTCAGTGATTTTCTCTGGCTACACGAGTAAATGTCAGCTGAAATTATCTGGAAATGTATTTTGGGTTATCTCTAACATCCTAGGGTAATTTTATTCTCCGTTAAAGTCAAGAAAAGGAAAAAGGAAAATACTTCTGCACATGTGGCTACCCAAGTAACAGTTTACGATTATTCAGTGTACTTAATATGTAATTAAGTTGGAGAAAAAGCAGCGATTGTTAAGACTTTCCTCCCATGCCACAGCCTGAGAATAGCAGACATACTCAATGAGGCAATCAAGCTCTATTTGAAACAAACCACTGCACAAATTAGACAGAATTTTTTGAGCCAGGCAAACTAAGACTTATTATGGGCGGCCTGGTTTTGGACAGAAAGCCAAGCAGTTGATTAACAGAGCAATTAGGGGTGAACTAGTTGCTCTGGTTCTTCTAGCAGGGAGGCTATCTGCATGGAACGAGTTAATGAGTACAGGTATGTAAAAATGATGCAATGACACACATGCACGCACAGGCACACAGGCACACAGATACACACAGACACACACCTTACACTACTGCTGAGATCTCTCCAGTCTGTCTGAATCACCTCTGCTGCCAGTGGCAGTAAATACTTCAAGGTTAACCTTGGCACAGACAGCTTTGCCTCAGCGTCTTACCAGGGAGTACATTCAAGGTTTCACTGCTTATCTAGTGGCCAGCAAAGACTGCCACATGTTCAAGGCCCGTGTACCAGCAGCATGCATTTTGTGAAAATTTAGAGAATGTGGACAATAACTGTTAAAAACAGTATCAGTATGATACAGTAAAAGCACCAACAGCTAACAGCAGTTAATATGGCCTACCTCCATGCAGAAAAATTGAGGCACCATGATCCGCAAAATGCGGACGATTCGGAGAAAGAAGACCTTGTCCACAGCCGCTCTGTCTTTTTTGGCATCTTTCTATATGGAAAAAAAGCAACAAACAGGCTAATAATACAAGGCCCACACAGCTAATATTTAGTGACAGCAGCAGGTTACCAAGTTCTGTGGCAACCTCATATGCCTCCTGGACACTTCTTTAAAACAGAGTCTCAACTTACCTCATTGTTCAGCACCAGTTCTGCACCTCCTTTTTTACTGAAACAAGAACATTTCATTGGGACTGATTAGAAATGATGGGCT
The DNA here is from genome assembly GCA_900302615.1 of Holocentrus rufus. Classification (NCBI taxonomy): domain Eukaryota; kingdom Metazoa; phylum Chordata; class Actinopteri; order Holocentriformes; family Holocentridae; genus Holocentrus; species Holocentrus rufus. The sequence continues at coordinate 1,551 of OMLF01013005.1, read as the reverse complement.
TTATATTATTGCATAAAAAGATTTAAACAGACAATGTATAGCAAGCTACTTAGTAAATTTTAGCAATTCACACAATACATACCAAGTAAACTGACTGAAAATCTATTATGGATCATTATTAGCCATCCATGGTATAATGATACGCTTTGATGGAACAAGATCAATTCTGCTAGCTAAAACTTTATTCACAGGTGTTGCTTTTTGAGTATACCGAACTTTAAACGTGGCTCCTGACAATACAGACATATTTTATGAGGCATGTGCCTCTTAAATCATGAAGGCCACATTAAGTTGTCATATGAAATTTGGCATTAAGTTGTCTATATATCAGTGAATAGCAAGTAACTGTAACTAGAGACTTGCACTGGAAGATATGGTTGTAAAAAAAATCATATGCAGACAGACAGACAGACAGACAGACAGACAGACAGATAGATAGATAAAGAATGCCGCTGCGATGTGATTCAAGATTTTAGTGGTAATGGTAATTTTTGAATAATAATTTTCATTTTCACTGGGGAAAAGAATAAAATGAAGTAAAATAAAATAATGAGTTTTTTCTGCTGGGGTCTGTTCCAAACAATGTTATTTCTTATGTTAAATACGATTTGGAGGCATCCCCGTAGCACCACAATACTTCATTTATAATGGTATTTTGTCATTTGACTTAGATAAAAAAAAAAAAAAGAAGAAGAAGAAGAAAGAAAGAAATGCAGCTCCTGCAACTTGTATACGGCACTTGCCCATATGCGATTTCGATAGCATTAGGATTAATTGTTCAGCCCCAGAGAGAAAGTCCGTAACCTTTTGACATACAGGCTCAATACTTTACGACATTAAAACATTATCTACATAAGCTGAACATGAATGAGTGTGCTTGCAACGAGCCAAAGTAGGCAGTTTGCAGTTAACGTTTGCTCCTCCTGCTGCTTTCCGGACCACAAAGACGTCCATTGTCTATCTGTATGAGGAGATGGGAGCTGGTTAGTGAGCACGATTATAGCTACGCATGATTTTCAGTCGCTTCCTCACAGACACGGACTCTGCTCTGACTTTGCTCTCTTGGCAGGAGTGTACCAGCAGGTTGCTGTCACCTGTCAGAGCGGGGGGGTTAGCCGGAGCTAACTTAGCTAGCATCCCGAAAAACACCACAAACCCGCATCTGCTGTGTTTCAAATTGGGCCTCCAGCCTCTTTTATGCTGCGCCACTTACCCGTTGAGCTTGGCCGTCCGTCTTCTTTGTTTCAGCAGGTATAAAACCAGCAGAACGCCGCCCGCTATGGAGGAGTTTTTCGCTGTCAGGTATTTACTGACGGCTGCCATGTTTCCGACACAACCGAGCAGTTACTGCTCTGTCAAGTGCATTCTGGGAGTTAAGCTGCCTTCAAGTGTTCCTCGTAAAATCAAATTCCCCTTCGAACTGGGGTAACTTCAGTTGCAGTATGCTCCCCCTACAGTTGGAAAATATTCACTCACTTTATCGAACTTATGCATATTTTCCATCAAATGTAATAACCAACATATGTTCTTCAGAAATTACAATATTGTTTA
>OMLF01013004.1:25230-37998 GCA_900302615.1 Holocentrus rufus | reverse complement strand
TGACTGTTCACCCTTCACCAGTCATGTTTCATTACAAGGCCTCAGTCTTCCGCCTGTCTGCCCGTCTCTCTCTGCGCAGCACCGGGCCCACGTGTGTGTGTGTGTGTGTGCGTGTGTGTGTGTGTGTGTGATGTTACAAGGTTAACATGGACAGATCGCAATGGGACGGGGGCTTGCAGTTGATGGGTTAAACTGTCTGTCTATCAGTCTTATTAGGGCTTTGGAGGAGAAGCTTCATGCAAGTGGATCTAATTTGTGGAAACACACACAATCGAAAACACACACGCACACACACACACACACACACATGCATGCATAACTTCACAAACAGGCCCAAAAAATCAAAATAGTGCACAGGACACGTCTTTCCCACATATGCTTTAATGCCTTATTGCTAATTGCAACTTGAATATTTCTACTATCTGAATGTATTATGCTTCATCAAAGCAAAAAAAAAAAAAAAAACATGCAAAAATCAATATTGGCAAAGGAAATGCTGCAGCTAATAATACAGTAGCCCACGTAATAAGATGCACCAGGCAGAATGCTCCTCAATTAGAGGAGCAAAACTCTGGAGAATATTTACAGTAATCAATGTACGATCCTCAAGTCAACATTTTTTAATTAATTCTCCTCAGCAATTAACTCTCTCAATGAAGAAAAAAACACAAAAAAGACCTTTCTTTGTGACATTAAACTTATTGCCAAAGCCGGCTGTCTCATTACCCTCCCCGGCTGAAGCGAACGCGTGTGTGTTTTGGGGAAGAAGGAATCAACAAACGCTCGTCTCGAGGTGTGTATCCACTCACGGCGGATGGATTTGAGAGATAAAATGGGTCAAACTCACTATTTAGTTTTCGACTGCAGGGATCCAGTCGCCTACCTCTCCTCCCACCATCCATATGGGCTCATGTATATTCATGCTTTTCTGGACAGGTACGCCAAAAGTGGGAATTTTTTTTTTTTTTTTTTTTTTTTTTTTTTTTTTTATCGGAAATTTGTAACTGCTCAAAATTATGACTTAAACATTGGGTCACCTTCAACGTTTCTTACAGTCCACCACACCCACTCTTGAACAGTTCCTCTATCTGTTAAATCCAAAATCTTGTTTCATCCAGAAAAATATTGAAATATGGAAGCAAGACAGCATCTAAATGCCATTTTCTTGTGACTTTAAGGAAAGCTGATGAGAAATCCTCTGTGATCTGTTGAATGGAAATTAGCGTCATGCCAGTTACATTGTAAGGCTCTTAGGATACTGTCTGACTTATTGAGGCGACTCTTCCAGACAGTATTAGTCATGCTCTGTCTAAGCATTGACCAAAGTGAGCCACCGCATTGTCTGTATCTTAAACTTGGGAACTATTCAGCTATTATTCCTCTGCATCGCTTCCATCTTTTAGAAGGGAACTGTTGAGAGGCAAGAGAAAACAACAAGAGCTGATTTACTGCCATTGTCACCAAGGCTATAATTGCCCTATTAAATTTATAGCCTTTCTCTTGTATTGGATGCTGGGGAGAGGGGAGGGTTTCTGGACCGGCTGCACTCAGGAGGGATGGAGTGAGCTGTGTGGCCCCTGCAAGAGTCACCTACCCATCCTGAGCTGAGCCGGAGAGGGTTTTTACAGCTTTGTGTAGGTTTTAAAACCAGCATTATGTGTCTGACTTTCCTTACCGCTGTCTCTCACTTGCCATGTACTGCTCTTTCTCTGTCTGTGTCTGCATGAGGGCTTGCAGTGAATTGCTAGACTCCCACAGAGGAGGAGTATTAATGAAGTCACCACAGAGCCCTAAAGTGGTCTTGCTGAGATCTAAAGTGAGCCTGTGTGCTAATGACGCCTGCATGTTAATGCTGTTAATTATACTTAACCTCTTGCCAGAAGTTTATGATCGTGTCCTCTTGCTTTGATTGCTGTCATGACTGATCAGTCCTTCCCTGTAGATTGTAAACCAAGTGAAAAAAATGTGTGCATGTAATTGACATCTGATGCATTTTACATTTTATGGATTAAGCTGGCACCCTTATATGGAATGACTCACAATGAGTAAAAGTTTAAATTGCTAGATCTCCAACTTTTTTGTGGATGTCAAATATTTAAATGTCTTTGTGCAGAATATAGAAACGCTGGGTAAAGAAATATATCCAGGGAGGAAAGGCAGAGAAAGTCTTTTATTCAAACAAGACTTGATTGTTCTCAGAACAAGTAAAGGCAGGGCAAATAAAGGAGGAAGGAAGTGGTACAAGAGGGGGATATCATATTAAATATTACTTGAAGAGATGAGCCTTCAGGTCACAATGGAAGATGGGGAGTGACTCTGCTGCACCGACCGCAGCGGGAAGATCCTTCCACCAATAAGGAGGCAGGAGGGAGAGGAGTCGTGTCTGGGTGAAGAAGGTGAATCCTGGCCTCGCTGCCCTCTTAGCTGCTGCAGGCTGTGGAGGAAGTGCAGTCATTCTGATGAAGCCGAGGACAGCGGGCGCTGTAATTATATCCTAAAGCCCTTCGGGGCATTTTCCCCCTCTGCTTCATTCTATTATACCATCCCAGTACATGATAGGGCTCTGAGACAAAAATATCACACTCACACACACACACACAAACCAGCACACACTCATATGTTTTTTGCCTGTGGCTGAGCACTTTATCTCAGTGTTAACAGGCCATTGCAAACCAGTATCTGCAAACAATATTAATGCAACGAGCTGTCCTCATTGGCCTGACACTGAATCGGTGCCGTCTATTATTTCACACAGTATAGTGTGTTTCAAAGGCTTTTTAACATTGCTAATCAGCCTGAATAGACATGTCTGTCCCCTTTTTATCATCAGTGGCCCCGATTATTATGACTTCATTTTCATCTTCATTTTTACTGCGATATATTTCACAGCAGCTGATTCGCATGTGATGATTTTCTGTATGAGGTTAAATTCTCAGACTCAGAGGCATCTTGTTTTGATGCTATCGCTGTCTATCAGTGTTTCTATCATACAGAACTAAAGAAAAGAAAAAAACAGAGGGATCTGGGCCGGCATTGCTGAATAAGGCTGGGTTGTTTTATCTCGGAAATTCTTGTGAGGTCCTCGTCCTTGGGTTTGACTCCCTCAAAATGGAAAAAAAAAATTAGTAATAATAATAATTTGTCAGATGGAGGTACAGCAACACAGTGGATCATGTATCACCTATGAATTGGCATACCATCTGTCAGACTTTTGAATCCCTTTCCAGAACAGTTCAAGAGTAAATATTCCAAAAATAGAGCAGACAGTCTGTGAGACGAAACTGTGCATGAGGTTTTTGAACCACTGATCTGGAGTGCCATCCTAGCACCAGGGGGCAGTGTGCCACCCAGGGTGACTGACAGCCACAAGTCAGGCAAGTCGGTCTGTGGGGACAAGGTCACATTGCACAGAGCGATACTCAGCCCTAAAGTCGTTCATGTAATCTGATAAACTGTTATTAGGGAGCACAGATGGATGTGCTCTGGAATTAAAGAGGACCAAAGACCGAAGGGAACTGGACAGGTGGAGAGAAACTGACAATCCTGCTTGTTGTAGTGATGGAAAGGCAGTAATATCTTAAAAAAAACAGCTCAAAATATAACTTGACATGTTCTTTAAAACGGATTCACTGATAGTTTTCTGGAGCCGGGCTCCACGGTGGGGAGCCGTGGCTTCCTGCCTTCCTGTCTTCCTGTGCTGCTTTGTTGGGGCAGATTGCTTCTGGTCCCGTGCATCTGAAGAGGAACAAAGAATCAGGAGGGCCTTGTCCCCCCCTCTCTGTCCTTTAATTACAGGGACCACCCCTCTTCATCACGCCTCATCTCCCTCTCTAACACTCCCCAAAGTCAAGCATTGACCCTGCTGGAATGCCTGGCGCCCAAAGAAACAGATTCCAGCCCCCTCCAGCACCACCACCCTGCGATACAATGATTTGGGCTCGTTGCCCTATGCTACTTTGTCTTCTTAAGCCTCTTAAAGAGACCCTGATGCTCCACTCAGATGAGCACTTCTCAACTGAGGTGACTTTTTATGCTCTGAAGTTAATACTGAACTCTTATGCCGTTGCATTTTCTGGAGAGCACACAAGACAGATACAGCTTTTTTTTTTTTACTTAGGACTGTTTTTATGTTATTATCTTAAATTTGCATTAAGCAAAATTGCAGTGGACTCAACCATGCATATTTTGTGCTTATTCCACATTTTTATCAGTTGAGGCTAAAGGGTCTTCACTTCAGTTGAGTGCCTTATTTTGATTCATGCATTCATGCAGTTCTTAACAGTCTGACCTGTCAATTTAGTCTTGTTTCCCTCTTCATTATCTTGTCTGACTCCTCTCTCTTTACAATGCAAGGTGTTGTTAATGTATGCCAGCATGCTTGGCACCAGACTCTGAGACCATCTCATCTTCCTCGTCCTTCATGGATAACCTATTAATGTAAATATGAGATCATACAGGCTGTCAGTTTGTAACACAGTTTCAGGTTGACCTTCAGAGAGGAAGATTTGTCAGCTCCTAATGTAAGTGTAGGTGCATAACATGTCTGAAGGCAGTTGAATGATAGTTTGTGTGTGTGTGTATGTGTGCTATTTTCAGGTTCCTGTCCTTCGGGTTTCCTGCCTTGTGAAAACGGCCGCTGTTTCACTTCAGAGCAGAGCTGTGACTTCACAGATGACTGTGGAGATGGCACCGATGAAAAGGACTGTGGGACTTCCTGCTCGTTTGAGAGCGGTCGCTGCGGCTGGAAGAGCTCCCTGGCCGATAACTTTGATTGGACACTGGGCACCGGATCTGTCCACAGCGTACGACCTCCATTTGATCACACTTTGCAGAATGAAAACGGTATGCTCTGTGCTTTTTTCCTGGGAGTTTATTGTCACTAATTAATTCTACTTATACTGTCAGCTAATTTAGAGGTTTTGGGATTTTTGACTTCCAGTTCTTCATTGTAAAGGAACTGTGCTTAATATTCTGCAATCCTCTATGAATTATATCCAGTGCATGTAACTGAATCACATGAAGTCATTTGATTTCTAACATTGAGAAAGGAAGGTCATGAGGATGAGAGGAATATTTCGCCAAAGTCTTTCAGAAACAGTTAACAGGAGGACGTTGCACAAGCACTCAAATTCCCTCATATTGCAATTAGCATTTTTACAGGCCAAAAAAAGCAGGAATACACATCATATGAGATACATTTCCTTCATTTGTGTCCTCCGCCAAGTTTCCAAGTCTTGTCCTTTCTGCAGAAGCGTGACTTGACAGAGAAACTTTCAGAACTCTTTGCCCGCCCCTGTGTCAGAAGGATGTGAGGCTGCATCAGAGATTACATGGTGACCCCGAGACCTCACTCCCCCACAACACTTTTTGTGACTCGGCTGCAATTTGTCACCTGTAGCAAGAGCTGCCCACACAGAAAGTGGTTTTTCTCTCCTCCCTGTCCTTCATTTGCTTTTCTTCTCTCTCTATTTCTCTCTTTTTGTCCTTTTTTTAGGCCATTTTTTCTATCTCGCGGCTACACCAGTAGGACTCAGAGGTGACAAAGCTCACATCAAGAGCTCTGTGTGGAAAGAGTCAAGCGCCATCTGCAAACTCTCCTTCTGGTACTATATTTCCCACAAGGCCTCGGGAACCATTCGTCTTCTGATCAAGGTAAATCATCTGTATTTCGTTTAAAATATGGGTCAACTTTTGTTTGCGCACAGTCATAATACGGCATGATGAATCAAATTGATGCCAGCCCCAGATAGGTGGAAATTAGAGCCCTGCAGATTGACTGCCTCCCATGAAAGGTGGTTACCATGGTTACGCGCAGTCAGAAATAAAGGCTGATTATATTAAATCATGTAAATGTAGACAGTAATTACATCATATTAGTGCTGCTCTCCAGTTGTCATGGTCGTGGTAATTTGGGAAGCGGAGAGGTGAGTCATGCCGCTGTCAATCTCTGTGCCAGTGGTTTTGATCTATAGGGCTCCTGTGGGTGAGGGGGTTGGGCGAGTGGAGGGTCGCAGTCGCCCCTCACCCCGGCGCAGCCCCACCCCGCCATCTGGACACACTGAGATAGTACACCAGTGTGCAGCACCAGTCTTGCCAGCTCTCAAGGCTCTTGCTTGTTAGGCTTTCAGCCATCTAGTTTGTCTATGCATGGGTGACGCTCGGGGATTAAGACTTCTGCTCACAGCTCTCTGCGATTGAAATTCTGCAGTGATTTATGCTGTTTCCTTCCTGTGATCTGTGTACTCTCAAGTTTGTTTAATTTTGTAAGGCATGGCTCAAGGTCAAGCAGCACAAGTTTTGTATGAATGAATTCAATCTTCTGTGTGTCTGTGTGTGTGTGTGCATGTTTAAGTGTGTGTGTGTTTGCAGGTTTGCACACACATGCAGAACACGTATGTGATTGTTCCCGCGTCCTTGCGTGCACAGCAGAGACCATTTTATGCAATTTGCCAAACAAGTCAGCAAGTTATCATGCAAATTTTACGGAGCCTTTTTATTTTTCTTCAAACAGCAAGGGGTGGCCTCCTGCCTGGCGAAATTAGCATATCATTATGCTGATAAATGATGACACTGATAGTGTTTCTTGCTGCAGCAGCCAAGCCTTTACTACATACAGCATGTGAAAGCAACAGAGTGTGTTTGCATGAGAGAGAATCTAACTTAGTAAGGAGTAGATAAAAGCTCCATTAGCACCTTGGACTAAATTGTGTTCCTTGAGGGGTTGCTTACTGTACAATAATTTAAAATATATCCTCACTTTGCTTCTTGTACTTTATCATCCTGGCACCTGTGCATGTAGACGATATAATCATTGATACTGCTGTGTGAATTTAATTATTATTCAAATACCCTACCACCCTGCTATGTTATTGATTGCACCTTAAAGACTCATGCAGACTCCCAGTGGAAAAAGCCTCGCTCTGAAATTCAAACCCTTGGAGTCTGCCCAGATTTCTCGCTAAGCCCACTGGCTATGTGATTGATTATATGACTCCCTGAATGGCAGGCAAAGATGTATGTGAGTGGACTCCTTTACGTTTCCCCCTGCTCACACATAGATAGAAAATGTAAAATCTGGCCTTTTAGGAAGGTCAAGTCTAATCAGGAAGATGACACACGGAGACACTGATGAGTTCAGAGGTTATCAAATAATGAAATTAGACACTGAGCAAAGTGTGCACGTGCATGTATGTGTGTGTGAGAGAGGGACAGACATGGGTGTGTGTGTGCTGCAACCTCAGTTCAGCTTTGCTATGGTCATTTGGGTCGCCATGACCTATAAATCTTTGCAAGTGCATGTATGGTGTAGGAGATTCAAAGACATTAGCATTTACAGATTATAGTCTAGTACTATAACTTACAGCACTTAGAGCCTTTATAGCCTAGAGGAAGTCTCCCTCAGGGTAGAAATGGCCACACAAACACAAATACACTCACACACACACATACACACACGTGCGCACGCCCACACTGAGACTCTGCCAACATCATAGTATAAATGCAGTGTGAGCCATCTTCAAAGGTGATCTAAGAACAAAGGGATTTATGGAAATGACTTGAGAGGCTTCAATGGGCCTGGGCAGACAAAGAGTGGGAGGGAGGGGATTGTTTTTACCTGACTTCACTCTCTAAACATTTTCCCTCTGAAGTTCGCGAGGAGCTCAACCGCCCTGTCTAATTATGTCATCCCGCAGACTAACCCTGCAAATGCTTCTGCTGTACGAGTCATCATTCATCACATTGATAACAGTTCTAACAGGCTGGAATGATTTTTCAAAACTACCCTCAGTATATGCATGATTGCAATATAATGCAATGTAACATAGCCATCTTGCATCAGCCAACTGTTATGATTTTGCAAGAAATACAGAGGTTACCATTTGCCAACTACTGAATAATGCTGGCCAGTGTTTGGATTATCTACAGTAATATCTGATGTATGTGTACTGAATTTGAATCTGCTTTCCAAATATCTGCCAAAGAAATGATATTCTACCCAGGAAAATATTGTATATTGGCTTACCATGTCAGGTATGTTTTGCTGCACATGAATGTGGTCTGTGGTTAATCTGAAGTGAGCTTATAGAGTGACCCCGTAATGAAAACAATGTGCTGGCATCCTTTCAGCGCAGCAACATAACTTTACTATGCATAAGATTGAATAGAAAAAAGTGTACGCGCTGTGAATTGAAGGTGAGTTGACAGCAAAACAGCTGCCAGCGGTCCCATAAAATGAAAAAGCCATGAATATAAATTGGATTTCAGCTTAGTGGGACGTTCAGAATAGTAAGACACTGGGGATCTCAAGATTTCTATGAAATAAGTATTGTATCGTGATTACAACTTTCCCTGTTCTTTTTGGCCTCTTGACTGTCGCCGGGGATGATAAAATGAAATTATGCAAATGTATACCCACTCTTCACTTTGAGCAAAGTGAATTTGTGGTTGTCTTGCCATGACTGCAAGCTCAGGAAATGAACCTTCAAAGTGATCGAATAAATGCCTCGATTGATATCCCATTGAGACATCAAGTATAAACTATGCTGGTATCATACACTCGTCAGTCGCTTTAAGACTGCTTTTATGGATTGAGTCTGTACTCTATCTGTGACATAAATCTGGATAAGTCTTGCTGTAACACTGCCTATTAATCTGTGCTCTACTCTCACTGTAACAAGATTATTTCAAGCCAGGGCGCCACTGGCATAAAGCAGAGGAGACAGTATGCACGCCTCACCCAAGGGTGCATTTTAATAGGCTTTCAAACTGCAGGGTTGAACGTGACATTGCTTGTCCTCTGTTTGGAGTACATTAGGCCAGGGCTCTTTAACTGCAGCCGACCCTTTGGCCACATTTTTCAACTTCAACCACAGGAAGCTTTTGATGTCTGATGAACAATTGATGAATTGTCACAGGGGCTTGCATAAAACTTTCTTTTTGCATGTCGAGCTGCAATGAACGGAAAGTTTCAGACTCGTGAAATGGATCCTCATTATGAAACTAACTTAAAACCGAGCTAATGGTGTGATGAACTGGACCTGCAGTGAAAAAAAGGCCAGGGGATGGGAGAGCTATTATGCAATATTCCAGAATTATACCGGTCCTGTTATTGGACTCATGAACTTCGGGATCATGGGTAGTTAAATCCACACTCTCCTCTATTAAACACTCTCGGGTTTAACCAGGCAGAGCGTCTCTGAATTGACTTGAATCTGAAGTGGATTTTAACAATCGTTGCTATCACCTCAAGCGAGAAAGAGAGACAGAAAGTGTGTGTATATGTGTGTGTCTGTGTGTGCAAGGTACTTTCAATCCATATCATCTCCTCTCCACTTGTTGACCAATTATGTGTGAGTTTGGCTTGGCAGGAGCATGTGATGCATCAGGCTTTTTATTGTGCTTTCTACTTCATGCACTTTCTTTAGCTTCACACTTCACCTTGTGCTTTTTCTTTTTAAATCTCAGCATCACACAAAGCAGACAAAATGCGGTGTGATGATATGATGCACTCGTCTTTGTTGACATACTACAGCTGCTGCACAACAGGCACGACTGCAAACTCCAGTACTAATACAATATTGCAGAGTGGGTAATAATACTGTTTCTATGTCCTGCTCTATCTGAATTTGAATGTATCTTGATGTACTCTGATCCTGCCTATGCTGTTTATCCCCTGTGTTTTGTTGTGAAAATTCAATAAAGAAGACTGCAAGCAAGTACTGACTTTGAACAGAGGGGTTTTACGGCCCTCATTGCTAATTCCGCGTTAGTCCTTCAGTTCAGCTTCTTGAATCAAAGGGATTTTGAATTGGATTTCTGTAAATGTCTCACTTACACTCCTGAACATTACATCAAAAAGCGGCGGTGAGATGCTGAACTGTAAAGACACGCATGCCAGAACCTGTTCAAAGTCACATTCGATATTCCAAAGCTTTATTGGTCATGATTCAGTGCCTGGCCAGGACCATGGGAAAAGACAGAGAGTGCTTACCAAGTAATACACATTGGTCTGCCTTTTAATATGTTCCATATGTGGCATGAGAGAAATTCATTACTCTAACTCAGGGAGAGCGCAGAGCCTTGAATCTGGTCTGAACAGCAAGTCTTAAGGCAGGGACTCTCATTACTACAATGTTATGCTAATGAGACTTCAATGACTCCTCCAACATGGCGTTCCCTGTTACTCAGCAGCAGAGTTCTCTCCAGGAGTTGATTTCCACTCATTTTAACTTTTAACATTCCTTACTCATGACATCTGACTCAATGAAATTCAGAATCTCGCTTTTATGCTCTTGACAATAATCAGCGCTACAACTTTGAGTCCACCCTGATGCGCTTTTAAATAATATTACTCTTGACGGCGTAATCGGAGCAGTATGTGCAATGTCGCTGCATGATCCTCCAGTGTCAACCCTCCTCTCCTTCCCAGACGGAGAACGACTTGTGGGAAGCGTGGAACAAGACGGGGCATCAGGGGAATAGGTGGAACCGGGCTGAGATCGCCCTGAGGAGGCTGAGGAACTTTGAGGTGATCTTTGAGGGGATCCGCTCCATGGACGTGAGCGGAGGAGCCGCCCTGGACGATCTGGAATTCATAGACTGTGCCCCTAGTAGGTGACATGAACCACAACTACACACACACACACACATTTTGTACCGTTTTAGCCGATCCCGAGAACATAGCCCGAAACCTTAAAGCATGACGGTACCCTCCTGTTTCTGTTCCGCTCCGTCTACCCAACTAGTTTGAAAAATGCAGTGTGCCGGGCGTGGAAAGAAGAGGCGGAGGAGAGGGAGGGTCTGCAGGAACAGCAATGCGTGAAATTCACTTTCTTCACCGTGGAAAAAAAGAGAATTGTCAGTTTAGCACTTATGACATCAGCCATTTGACAGATGATCATATCATAATCTTCTGTTTCAGTAGATATCAGTTAAAGGGGCAGTAAAGGGATAATTCAGATTTATTGACACAAGGTGTGACCTCGCTTTGGTGATTTGGTTGCATGGTCTTCATAGTTGGAGCTGTGGCTACTTGTCCAAGCAAGTGGGCAGCTAAGTGAATAGCAGTCAACAGGGTCAGCTAATGGCTAACCTTTTAACCACAAAGAAAAAAAAAAGTCACTAAAAATATTCAAACTCAATAAAATGCAGCAGCAATAATCCATCCATCCATCCAGTGCTTCTCGCTCTTATTAGTCCAATAAAACAGAAACTTCAAGTCAGTAAGTATATCAAGACTGTAATAATAATAATACTGTTTTGTCTTTTACTGAATGGCCTTGAGAACTGGGCGTGTTCACCTTCATAGCTGAAATGTTGGCTTCTCACTTGTTTCTCCGTCCTCCCATTGTTAAGCTGTTGTGACTAAGTGAGGGGAGGAGACTTGGATTGTCTCAAAAATGCCAGTGAGATGGGACTTTTTGCTCCAAAACAGAGAGTGCAGGCAGAGAAGGGAGTTTTGAAAGCTAGAAATTTCACCATCTGACAATTTATCGTTGAGTCAGTGATCAAATCCCCATCAAACCCCCGCAGATATATTATGGTCATTTTGTGTTATGGTGCAGTAAAAATCCAACTTGTTTCCTCTTTAATTTAAAGCATCTTCACTTTGACGAAACACAAACTAAAAACCTTGAGAAGAAATAATGAATGCCTCTAGAAACCAATGATAAACTCATTTATTCACACTCAGCTTTTCTTCCCAGAGCAGCACTAACTTTTGCCAGAAAGTCTTTTGAATGTCCTCAGTCTTCCCTTTGAAGATCACTGAACACATGAGCAGATGCTGTTTTTGCAAATGGGAGATTAAAATGTCAAAAGTATAGTAAGATTGATTATCAGTGAGTGAAACTGTAAGCCGCACGTTTCTCCCAAATCCCAGGTTTCTCCGACCATCTGAGTAAATAATGACACCAATAACAAAACCCTGGAAAATGCATCAAACCTGTGAAAATCTTTGGGGAATAAACATCAAAAGCGTCGCGTACCACCACAGGCCACGGTTGCATAATGTGGATTAAATGAGATTAAGCCACTCTCTCTGACTCTCTCTGTCTCACTGTCTCCTGCACTATCCGTGTTTCATCTAAGTATACTTTCATTAATCTTCACAATAGAAAGATATCGTTTAGCTGTGAAATTGTTTCACGATCTTGTCAAATGATGGTTTGGGTATGAAATTGATTCTGTCACTGGCACATTCAGTATGCTAACAGAGAAAGAGACAAAGACAGAGAGACAGAGAGAGAGCAAATTTATCTCAGATGTGCCATTGATGACACTGGTTGACAGATGTTGTGCGATGGTAATGTCAAAGGCAGATGTTCCACATTAAAGCGTGGCCGGCACATGGCTGGACACTGTGTGACAGTTTTCCAGGCCTCTCTGCTGCACAAACACACAAACATGCATGTGTTGACAGCAGGGTTTACTGAATTTATGTTGTTTATTTACTTATGGGATTACCGATAAAACAAGCCAGTATTTACTGCCTTTATGCTGCCTCTTTTAATATCTTATATCAGTGTGTTCATGTCTTCCCTCTCCAACATGAAAAAAGTTATTTTCTAGCTCATTTTTAAGAAGATCTTTATATTGTGAGTGTCTCTCTCTCATTTCTAAAATTTTATTTTGCAGTATTCCCCACAGTGTCGTCAGTCATATTTGAAGATGAGATTCTAGTGTTAAAATTGTTTATCATCATAATCATTACCTCTAAAACATTAGGACAACACAAATTTCAGTCTTAGATAATAGCAGGGCTAAATT